>LKNJ01002408.1:0-11041 GCA_002120245.1 Maccullochella peelii | reverse complement strand
GGTGTCGCTGTCATTTGAATGCAGGACCTGCTTCAGCTTCTGTAGTGTTGCACTGGGACAAGACTATGTCAAAGGAGAACTCTGTGTCAACAATATAGAAGAGTGAATTTATTCAATCATGTTGAAAAGCTGTTTGAAGACTGTTCAGGATTGTACAGTATATTGTTTCACTATGAGCATGCCTTTTCTCTTGTCATCAAATGTAAATTTGCTGTGCTATATGTCTGTTTGATTGAACATGACGCCACAATGGTGGCCCTCATTCTAGATAATGCCATAGATAAATTTTAAATGTGTGTAATATGCATATAGGAGTGGATTATATATATCACTGAAATTGTACAAACTAATATTATACAATAAAACTGAAAATCTGCGACAAAGTTTATCCTTTTTTTCTTTTGAATCTTCAAGAATTTCATTTATTTACAACATGACAACTAACAATATTCAGGAAATTAAGTGTAAGGTATTCAAGTGTTAGAAAAGTACATGGCTCATTCATAATTAGTTATATTTCATACAATTTTCATATAAAGTGACACTAGTCAAAGATCCAAAGCATGTTTTCCCAAGAATAAATTAAAGATCCCCTCGGCATGTTTTAAGACATATAAAACTACTCTGCTTGGAATAATAATTTGTGTCTGACATTTATCTACAAAAAAGTTCAATTACCTCGTTAAAAATTACTCCCTCATTGAAAAATCCAGAATCTTTGAATTTGTAAATATTGTTCACTTCAAAAGTGTAACTGCTGGACACAAGATGTCTCCTAATTCAAAGAAAAGTCTATTCTCTGAGTGTGTGCACTGGAGCTGTCAGTAATATGTAAGTTGCATAATTCTGCACAGTGAGCGTCAAACATCCAAGTGACAATAAGCAAAATATTTTTAAGTGGAGGGGGACTTTAAATTGTTAAACATGAGTTGTGCATCAGAATGAATGTACTCAGTGTGCAAAGTCATCACTGCTTCAATCAAGTGATACGACCTGGAAGCCGTCGTCACCCCTGCCGCACTCTGAATCCTGACCCGTTGTATCCTGGTCTCTCCTGCCCCTCCTCAGCTTGTCCCTCCAGTTGCGTTGGGTGCCGGTAGAAGGAGGCGTGCCGGGAGTCGGAGCATCAGGACCCGCAGATTTGGGGATGAAAATTTGGTTTGAGTTGGTCGTGGGAGGGACGGGTGGTGACAAAGGGATGTTGGATGGCCGCTGGGTGGTCAGTCTGTTTCTCCTCAGGATGCCCAGACGGGAGGGCTTCTTCTGGGCCTGCTCTGCCTGCTGCTGACTCTGCAGCTGCTGGTGGATGATCAGCCGAACGTCCTCCTGAGTCGAGGAAAACAAAGAGGCTGTCAGAGCACAAGAAATACTGACTTTTAAAAAAATCTGCAACTTCAAATCTACAAACAGTGATGAGTGACAGGAAATGTGAGAAAGACAGACGAGATAAATGTGGTGATGAGCCAGATTTTAAACCCATGAGTGTAAATGCATTCATCTTTCACGTGGCTACTTTCAGAGCAATGTGTGCCGCTGAATAATAAGGGACTGTACACAAATTATTAGGAGGGAAAGGGGGAGGGTAATTTACATTTTGTTTTTGCTAAAGGAAGAGCAGACTGACAGCAAAGGAGGGCCATTTAATTTTACCCACCCCAAATTTACATTTCAGCCTTCCATTGCGAGATGAGTCTAAAAAACAAACCACTCACTGTTTCAGGGCTTGATCTTTCACATCACAGTCAGCTAGCTAATATGACCAATATTCAGTTATGAGAAACACAGAACACTGATATTTATGAATTACGGATAATAGTGATTAAATGTTATCTCTACCAGCAGTCGTTCCCTCCTTCATGTTACTCTTGATCATAATTTTTTAAAAATTAAAAGTTAAATGTGTGTGTTTAGCCTTTTATTTAGTATCGCTTTATTCTAAAATAGAAAGTGGCTGGAATATTCATAATGTTATGTTTGCCATAATTTTGGAAATCGCTAATTTCTAGTGTGCATTTGGGTGACTGCTGTGAAAATTACCTTATTATTCCACTAATTAATTAAGGTTTATATTAGATTACACCATCTAAATTCTTATTCTTTAGTTAGTAATAGTAGTACTATTACTAAAGTAACACAAGTTTTACCAACTCAGGGGTGCAGTAATTTTTCTAAGGGGATGGGCCCAAAAAAATACGACTCTTCCTCACCCTAATAATTTTAGTACAGTCCCTAAGCTTAACCTGTCAGATCACTGAAATTCACTAAAGCAAGGGACCATCTATAAAGAAAAAGAGATATTGCCCCACTGTGTGACCGAAAGACAGTCTATAGGTATAAAGAGACGAGGGTCTAGTAATTCAAACTCTACTAAAAATAAACTAGAAATCAAATACACCAAAGACAAATATCAAGAAAAATGGAGCTGATGAAATGGTTGTAAACATCACCATCATATCCAGAGAAGGATTTGTGCAATATCTTAAAATATGAATTGTCAATCACAAAAACAACCACCGTCACTGCACACCAGGACATATAAAACATCTGTTACAGCAGTTCAGGTGAAATCAGTTTGGATATCGAGTGTACAACTGAAGCAGACACTGCTGCTCTCACCACTAAACTTGACAACACCCGCAAAGTGCAGTGTAGCTTCAATTTAACGCTGCAGGGAGCCAGGCGTTCACCAGATGAACACATGGGCCTGAGGCCAAAACACTGTGGCAGGATACCAGCTGGCAGGAACGCCTGCATACACTGCATGTGCTGAATGTAATGTGTGCGGATTTTAATTGCAGTTTGTTTTATGTCTGAACACATTCTGAGCTCTGAGTACACTAATTATGTTTGTGTGTGGGTGTGTATACTGTGTTCTACTTTTCTAGACTCCTCATACGTGTTTACATTCTTCCACTGTCTCTATTTTGCTCAATATGACTCCATATTTACATTTATATTTTAGTTTATTTGTTCAGCGCTTACACCTTTCCCTTTTCACTTTATTCACTTTTTTTTCTTGACTCTGTTAAACATTGAACTCGTCTCAGGTTTACCTTCCAGGCCTCGAGCTCCAGTGACAACTCCAGGCGTTTCTGTACGGCCTCCAGCAGCTGGTTGTTGAGCAACATCATCTCTGTTTTACTCCGCAGCAGCTCGGCCTCCATCGCCTTCTTCCTGCACAGCGGAAGAGAAAGAATGACACATTCCTCAAAATATATTCACGTCTTTCAGCTTCCTTTTTCCCCGTTAAATCTTGATTCATTTGTTATTTAGAGGAGGTGAGTGTGACTGTGTACATCATGTGTGTGTACTCACTTCTCTATGGCCTCATCTCTGTCCCACAGCGCCTGCTGCAGAATAGCACTGTCCTCTGCTCCTTTTCCAGATTTGACCTTTTGAATGAACAACAAGGGAGGCAAGTTATTATTTGTCACAACTCTTTCTATTCTCTGCCTTTACCTCGCCAACTTCACTCTCTTATCTGTCTTTTAACAGGACTCTGATCTAATCCCACTGCCAGTCACACACCTTTTTCTAACATACAGCAAATACCAGAAAGACTTAGATCACTGATACTGTCAGTTGTAAACTTGTCAGACCACATAGCTGACTTTAACGCCTGGGTAGAGGAATTAATGGTCTTGTCAGGGAAATAATGAGGAAGGTGCTTCATCAGGAGAGCACAGGTGCCTCTTGTGTGAGCATTAATATCTATGTACAGCCTCAGTCTCATTTGAAGCCTATCCTGATCTTCTATTATTTAACTACCTTGTTGAGAATATAAATTCCCTGCTGCACTGCCAAAAATATATTGAGTCTTTTATAATTTGCAGGTGAAAGCATCTTTAAATACTTGCATTATTTAAAGATGCTTTCATCGACTACTTATATCAAGTCATATTTTGGATAGAAGTTGGAAATGAAAGTGAATAATTAGCCACCTTTGTCACCTTTTCTTTATTTCCACTTGTATGTGCAAAGCAAACATTCCTCTGGGTAACATCCCCACTAAAATAAACTCAAACTGAGATTGCAGGGATATGACTATGGGTAAGAAGCTTTATTTGAATGCATATGTTGCCTTTACCTGTTTGGTCTGGCTGATTGCCAGTTTGCGGGCCACATTCTGCAGCTGGACTAGGGCATCGTCCAGGCGGTTTTCCCCATGAGAGGGTTCAGGTGGGCTGGACTCTGGCTCTGTAAGCGGGTGCAGCAGCCGCAGAACGGACAGGACCTCATCTGTGACCTGGGATGGAAATGAACAGAAAGAAATTATAATAATCCTGCAGAGTTCTGCAGATGTGCACCACGTCCCGGTACTTGTGTGTAACCTTTACCCTCTCTCTGTGTTGGCTCCATCCCAGTCCTTCTCTGCTCTCCTGTAGCTTGTCCACCTGGGCCTTAATCTTGATACTTCGTCTCCGAGACAGCTCCACTTCCCTGCGCACTTCTTTAAGCTGCAGACAATAAATATATCAGCACATTTTAACAACCACTTTTTGCTGTGTAGATAACTGTAGGCCCGCATACAGAAAGCACTACCTCGTGACATTTTTACACAATGTAAATAGAAACTGCTAATCTAGACTCCTGGTTGAAACTGTCCACAAGAAATCCAGTCGTACCGGCTGAGGTGTTGTTCAGCGCTTACAAACACTGCAAATATGCACAAATGAAATCATTCATAGAAACGCATCAAAGACACAACGCAATAACAGAGTAATGAAAGCTATTAACATCAAGTATGAGGCACAAAACATTCTCCGCCAACACTATTTCCACCTTTACACTCACAACCACAAATCAAGTCCTGTCATCACCAGGTGATAACGTGTCATTGTGTAAAAAAGAGGTTTACTGCGCTCTGACATCAAACATACTTCATTATGTTGAAGGACATGATGGTCTTGGTGTTCTGGAAACAGCTTTGCATCTTTCATTTTGTGCTTTTTGTCAATGTTTTGTTTAGTCCTGAGTGACTGTCTCCTTCCTGTATATCAGGTTTTGTTGTATGACAAGCCTGTTTGTAGCAGAATAGATTTAAATTCATGCACTGCAAAAATATTCACCTGCCATTTAAAAGATTTTTTCACTACACAATCAATCTCGCTCTCATTTTAAACAAACAGACATATAAAGACTGTTATCCTACCGTGTCTGAGACGTGTCCCAGTGTCCGGCGTCTGCCGAGCGGCCTGCCACTCCTGATTAGGTCCGGTAAAGTCCCGTCTGCGTAGCCCCTCTGTAAGGAGCTCCTACCATCACTGGCTAGTGTCTCTGAGGAACCACCTGTCCCCTCTGAGGTCAGATCACCTGGAATGTCTTTCTCCTCAGACGGTGAGGTGCTGCCGTCCTCTTCACCCACATCTTTTAAATTGAATTCAGTGATGAAGCATGAGTTGTTAAAGGGCAGCAGATCAGCACAGTTTCCTTCCACTTGGTCATCAGAGACCAAATCCTCCTGCTCTGCATCGTCTTCAGGTACCTCTGGATCTTCTGGTTCTGTTGTGGTCACAGAGACTTTTGGTTCTGGTTTTGTTGGCAGAACCGTGGGTCGGTAAGATGAAGGCTGGCTCCTGAGCGAGCCTGACTGTCTGTTCTCCAGTCTGTTCAGAGAAGAGTCGAGCTGTTCATTGGTGGTGATTCGAGGTCTCAGCCTCTCGTTGAGGACTGAGAAAGACTTAGAGTAGTCCATGATCAGCTCGGTAAAAGTCGCAGGCAGAAGTAGAATCAATTAAACCATCTCAAGATACTGTCAGGCTATATATAAAACATGAAAGAGCGAGAGGATAGAAAAACAAGGAGGTGGGAGGATGACAAACAGAATGTCGCCAAACTGGTTTTTCCTGAACAGTATGCGTCTTCACAGGGACACGGCATGACATGATGTGATGTCACTGGAGGCTGTGGTTTCACATGGACCGCCAGGCTGTTCTTCCTCCTTTTCAGTCGCTGCACAAACACGTGACGTGCAAACATGCCACAGCTGCAGGGGAACAAAGGGAGGAGGGCTTTTGATCCTTTGATACATTCAGATTATTTGACGCATGATACCTGATTTAAACTACTCTATTGTCAAGCAACTCAAATACACAGATCAGAAGGCTGGAGATGGTGACCAGAGAAAACAAACAAAATAACTGATGCAACATTTCATCTCCAGTTGTGGAAGAAGTATTCAGATCCTTCACCTAAGTAAAAGTAGCAATACCACTACAAGTAAAAGCCCTGCATTTTACTTAAGTAAAAGTATGTATTATCAGCAACATTTACCTGCAGTATCAAAAGTAAAAGTACTCATCCTGCAGAAAAATGGTCCCTGTCAGTGTTTTACCATTATATATTATATCCAAGGTGTTTTCTTTGAAAGAGTTTATTTAGTTTAAGAAGTAGAAGGATTTTCTCAACCAGTAAAGGAACACTTAATCCTTTCAAATCTCAACTCCACAAATGTGGATATACATGGTTTTCACTGGACAGGAAGGGTGTGAAAAACTGTAATCTGTAAAGTAACTAAAGCTGTCAGACAAATGTAGTGAAGTAAAAAGCACAAAATTTGCCTCTGAGACATAGTGCAGCAGAAGTATACATTTTACTCAAGTAAAGTAAAAGTACCCTGAATTTGTACTGAAGTACTGTACTTGAGTAAATGTGCATAGTTACATTCTCAATGCTGTAATTTACGTCTTTTTTCCTTATTTGATTAAAAAAAACTTGTACACAGTCAAAACTACAGACACTTATCTAGTCATCAATTTATTTTTGGAATTGAACTGCTTTGGGGAAAACACCAGTTGTAGTCATTCCTTGCAGGTGAGTTAGGAGGGTATTTTTGGTGACAAACGTCCCACACACACACGAGCAGAGATGAGTCAGTGATCACACACATCAACACATCCTATTTTATGACTGAATACTTGGCGATGTCTTTGAGTTGCACGGAGCACAAGAAGAAGCTTTAAGTTATTATTTTCAGGCAGGTGAGAGCTGATTTGAAGGCGGCAGTCAAAGTACAACAACAACAAAACTACACCCAATTATCATTTTTCTTTACCGCCAAATGAATGTGAGTCCTGTTTATTTCAGAGGGTTACATTATGTTCTGCCAGCTTGAAATGACCACGTTTTAAATGGTCATGTCACGTTTTTCACTTGGTTGTGTATATCATGTCATGTCATTATATTAAACTACCTTAAATTATTGACCTAGTTTTTGTCTCGATGCAGCAGGAAGTGGTTCACAGTTGTGTTGTGTGGATTTACTTTATTTTGCAGGAAATAGGTCACCGCTTAATAAGACACAATTCAGGCAGGTGGACCCAGTCTTTAGAGTAAAACTGTTGATTGTTACCCTTTTCTCCATCGTCATCTCCAATAATCAACATTTGATTCTAAAGAGGTCAAACCTACTAAGAGTATGTAGGAAACCTTGTATGTTCCAGTTTATAGATCAGGTGCTGTTGTATTATCACTCTGCAATGCAAACAAACATATAACATAACATGTAAACAAGTCATTTAGTCTTATATTGAGCCAATTCAAGACTTTTCTCTTAAAATAGCAAACGTTCTGCCAATGGGAGGAGAGAATACCACTAATTCCCAGTGTTGTGGTCGTTGTTTTAGTAATATTTTAGGGATAACAGTCAATAACAAGACAGAATAAGGCACATCTCTGCAAGAAAATGTAACAAGAAGAGAACTAATTCTAAAACATCTTAAAACAGGTTGATTTCTATTCAAAACAAGTGAAATATTGTCAGTTTTTCTGTTAAATCTTTTATTTTAGCACATTTTTTAATCTTCTATTTCATTTCACTCTTTTAAATCCTATTCATATGTATGTTTTAAATTGTCTCTTACATTTTCTCTTAATACCGGTTATGTTTTATGTAAAGCACTTTGAATTGCCTTGTTGGTGAAAGGTGCTATACAAATAAACTTGCCTTGCATTGCCTTGGTTGTTTTATTAAAAAAAAGATTTTAGCACTCAAAGGTACTTGGCAGAGTTGGATTACAAGACTGATATCACTCTCATGTCTGTACAGCAAGTACGAAGCTACAGCTTGCAGCTGGTTAACTTAGCTTAGCATAAAGACTGGAAACAGGGGGAAACAGCTAGCCTGGCTGTGTCCAAAGGAAACATCATTCACTTACCAGCACCTGGAAAGCTCACTAATTAACAGAAACTTTCTGGATTCTCTACTGGTTGCCTGGCAACTGCTCAGAGCCAAGAAATAGTCCGGCACATACCCCCCTGTAAAACAGCAAAATGTCATATACAATATGTTAATTAGTGAGCTTTAGAGGTGCTGGCAGGTAGAATTTGTTACCTTGACAGATCCAGGCTAGCAGCTTCTCCCCGTTTCCAGTCTACAGTAAACTCTACTGTAAACTCTCCACCAGAAAGCAAACATGTCAAACTTTTTTCATTATGGGTTTGAAAACAAATCTTGGGGTGCAGTTCACAGGATTGAAGAGTCTGAAATCTGCAGAGTCTGCAGTCTCACAAATGTAAATCCAAATTTAAACAATTAATGTATTATATAACAGCTTCACACCCATCCATCCATCCATTATCTATACCGCTTATCCTCAGAGGGTCGCAGGGGGATTGGAGGCTATCCCAGCTGACATTGGGCGAGAGGCGGGGTACACCAAGGACTGGCTGCCAGTCAATCACAGGGCTGACACATAGAGACAAACAAACATTCACATTCACACTCACACCTACGGGCAATTTAGAATCATCAGTCAACCTAACCTGCATGTCTTTGGATGGTGGGAGGAAGCCGGAGTACCCAGAGAGAACCCACGCAGACACGGGGAGAACATGCAAACTCCACACAGAAACCGAGAATTATCAAACTGAGAATTGTCTTGCTGTTAGGCGACAGTGCTAACTGCACTGCACCATCATGCTGCCCACAGCTTCACACCATACGACCAACATAAGAGGCTGCATTTCAGTGGAAACTCTACTTAGGCTTCAACCATGAGGTGCTCAGTGAAAATGTGGGGATGTTCAGATGTAGTGACAACAGAAGAAAACATTCTGTATGTCACAAGAACAAAACTGCCAGCTCTGATTTTGCCTCGTCACTAAAAAGGCATTTCACTCCACTTGCATAATATCTCTGGATTTTGTGGTCAAAAGTACTCGATCATTTCTTGACAACAGAAACGAGGCTTGGCTTTATACAGTTAACTGACACTTAAACAAAACTGGTGTTTTGATAAAACTTCTTATCTGATGTGTTCAACAGAATCAGTCCAACCAAGCACTCAACTCGTGTTGAGGAAATAAACAAAAAGACAAAGACAGAATTAGAGGAGGCTGTGACTAAACTATGGACCAATTTACTCTCCGGTCACATAAACACTCCACAAAAGACAGATCCCAGCTTGTAGAAGGAAGACTAGCTGACAGGGTCCTACTTCTTCCATTCCAATGACACAAGTCTCAACAAGTACTTTATGGAAAAACAGAACTTTTTGGGGGGTGGGGGGGGTGATTTATGTTTTTAATGTTAGCTATTAGTATCATTGTGTTAATTCTTTATCAAATTCATTTTTTAAAAAGTTCTCCACGGGAGAAATACAGTTTATTTCTACACTCATCTTCACCATCACCATCATCATTCATTAATATTCATTGTTAGCCATTAATATTGAATTGGTCCCTTGCTTTCTTTCTTGACGGACTTGAAAGTCATCAGACCCATTCGGAACACCTGAATCACTGCTGGTTCAAATAAACATTATTGTCCTTCACTTAATATTTTGACTTCCTTTGTTGCTACAGCTCTGTTTTGTCATTTTTCTTCCCTTGTTTCTGTCCAACGCTGGCAGCACACCTGAATCCCAGGTTATCAGAGGCTGAGTCAGGGGTGTTGCCCATCCTGCAGGACACAGAATCAGAACCATCAGTCAGTCAGGACTGCAGTACAGTGGCTCTCTGGGCTCGGAGTCTGAAAATACAACTCACCTGGTTGTGATTCGTGCCTTATGATTAGCTGAACCGTCCACAGTGTCGATCCAGGAGGCACCACGCAGCACATACGTTGGCTGTGCTGCTGGAAAGGGTGTGGATGTCCATTCCCATGTGTTTCCCATCATGTCATACAGCCCTGCAGGAAGAATCAACACCATTGTTATAATATTTAGAAGCACACAGCAAGAATCAACCTTTAGAATATTACACACAGGGGTTTTCCTTTGACCTAAAAGAGATATGAGAGGATGAAACTCACAGCAGAGTGCCTCAGACTCTTTGGTTTTAATATTTCTGTAACATCTATTTTCTGTCTGTTGCTTTCTACTAAAAACATCTCTGTTACCATGTAGCACTTCTAATCTTATATTATCTTATTAATGTTTTAACTAAGGGACAGTTACCATAACTGTTCTGAGGAGGAAACGCTGTGACAGGAGAGATGCCATGGTATCCATCCTCTGCCGTGTCTCTATCTGGAAATGATCCCTGAAACACATAGAAAAGAACCCACCAACTAGTTTTTATATATATATCATAGCGAAAACATAATTTTTACTGCAACGTTCTTGTAGAAGTTTTTCTAGAAGTATCTCAGCTAACACATAATTACCTTTAGATAGGTAGGGCTTACAAAGCTTAATCAGTTTTGCACCCAAATTTGCACATGTCAGTGTCAAAAAACAACATATCAGTGAATCCCTAGCCAAAGCATCCTATGAGGACTATCAACTGTGCTAATGCTACTGAAATATGCATTACTGTAGTAGGCTGACCTGCCACAGGTTAGTTCTGTTGGCCTGGAACTTGTTTCCCCACGGATAAGTCCGACCTGGAATACAAGAGGCAGGAAAGAGATAAGAGGACAGAAAACAATGAAATTATATACTATTATGTAGCAAGGTGGTCATGATAAGTTCCCCCTCTTTCTTCTTTGGCTCATTAAAACACAGTTCTACCTCGGCTTAAAACCGGTGAACCCGCGTCAGGGTCATGGGCTCATTGATGCGCGTGGGGAGTGAAGGCTGGCCCGTGTGGTCCGATCCAA
>LKNJ01002407.1:31645-62746 GCA_002120245.1 Maccullochella peelii | reverse complement strand
GAGAACTTGCACAATTGGTGGCTGACTAAATACTTTTTTACCCCACTGTATGTTTTTCAACGTTGCAACGTTTGGAATTTTACTTTGGTCTTAACGGAGTGACTCGCTAACATTGCTAACAATGGCAGCATATCAGTGAAGGAGCAGTGGCACCACACACAAGCAGCTTGTGTCATTTAAGCTTGAACAAATGGCTGTGTAATTCAGAGACTTTGCCTCAGGTGTTGTAACAATGAGGTTGGAATGAAACTCAGACCAGAGGGGGCAACAAGAAACAACCATCAGTACTGTGGATATAATGCTCCAGCAGGCAGAGGCATTCATCGTTATAATTTCCATTCAGTTAACTGTAGCCATGTAACAGTGCTTTGCCATGTGTTATATTGTGTTTTATGTCACCTGTTATCATATTATAGTATCGAAACTGTCAAATACTGAGATTTGTAATCGTGTTTACTTACTCTCAGATCAGAAAACTTTGCTAATTTTAGACTCTGTTATCTCAGCAAATGTCTTGTGGCTGCTTGTGTTTAGACATTTAACATTAAAGAGGGTTGGCTTCCTCTGTCACATGAAAAATTGCTTTTTGTATTTCTCAAAGTAAGGTGTCAAATAGTATCATTATATTGTTGGTGTTTGATATTTGATATGTATTACATCACAAAATATCTTCACAAGCGTAATACAAAAACTAATAATTCATCGTGTGTGTCTGTGTTTCTATGAGTTGGTGTAAGCGTGAGTGTTTGTCTGGAAGCTTGAAGACATGCATTATTTCAGTGGTGCAGAAAACAGGGTTACCCCACAGGGAGCCAGGAAGTCTCATCTGACCCTAGACACACACACACACACACACACACACACACACATGGATGTTGTTTTATTAAGGGACTAATTCATTAGAGTGTGGTCAGATTGTTTTATTTCTCGTCAGTACTCAAACAGTATGTAAAGAAGAACTTACGTTTTTGTAATGATCTCAGCTTGAAAGGAATTCTCCAGCAGATAAAGGAGAGTAAATACATGCCTAGGTTCATGGATAGATACAGCACTCCTCCACAGTCACATTATCAGTAACAAGCATGGAAAGCCCTCAAGGTTTTTAAAAAAATAAAAAATAAAAGTTTGTCATCAAGAATAAATGTAATGTAATGACATGTCCTCTCTTTTTATTTTGTGTTGTGGCCCAAACTGAAACAAAAAGCCATGTTGTTGTTGAAATTGAAGTGAAATTCTGTAAAACTGTATTCATATCATAAATGTCTGCACGCGTGGTTTTAGCTGTTTACAGATGTTTCAGTTCAAACTGTGTTGCATTAACACTGCAAAGTGTGAATGATGGAAGCCAGGAATAAACTCACTGTTCTTGTTAGCAGCATGAACATGTTGCTAATCACCACATAGACTGTTATTTATCATGGTACATTTTTTGTCAATCTTCCCTTATGTGTTGATACGTAATACATAACAGACAACACCGCTCGTACTTTCAACTCAGAGTGTTGCCTTAGTTTACTACCAGCATTTACGAACTTCCTAGTTGTAAACTTGGAAATGTGCGACTTTAACAAGGGCCGCCTGAATGCAGCATCAGTTCTGTTCTGCCTGTGTGAGGCTGGACCGTCTCCTTTGGGGAGGACGTGCAGCCTCAGCCTCCCGGCCTTCGGGTCGGTCCTATGAAGGCCACACCTGGACCCTTGAATTGAAACAAACCTCACATTTCACCTCAAATCATTTTTAGATCATTTATTAATCCTAGTATCTACTTCACACTTCTGTCATCTGCATCTAAGGATTTGTTACCTTTTATAATTCTGCTGTAAAAACACTAAATCAAAATGATATAACAGTTGAGAAATTTAATATGTCTTAAACACTAAATAGTTTTTTTTTAAGGGTGGCAGTTTATAACTTTTGAAACCAACTTAGGCTGTTTAGTCACAGTTCCTTCTCCTCTAATTGTCCATTTTCACTGTGCCATCTTTCTCTGGTGTACCCCTCGTTTTTAAACAAGGTTTTATGGGTATTCAGCGCAAGCATGACCGGTGTATTTCTGCAGAACAGATAATTACAAACGGCAGTGGCTTCATCACAAATCTTTTACCACAGTCATCTTCATTACTAGACAGTGTGTACCAGTCAGTCTATTTTTAAACAGGGGAATCACAAGTAATTCAGTAATCCTGATCTTTGTTATCACGATGACTTCCTATAGAAAACAAACAAAGACAGAAAGAAATGTAAACTGGCAAATACGTGATCATTTAGCTCTAACATTTACATTGCTGACAGTGAATAACATTGTATTCTCAAAATGTCAACATTTCAGGAACTAAGACAAACACCCTTTTAGTCTGTCTACCAGGGTTCATTTATCATGTGACTAAACTAATGTGTATGCATGTGCTATATGGAAGTACTGCATGTAGTATGTTGTTGACACAGTCCCATATGGTAATTCACATTTTTTCAAACTGATTGATGGGTTTCTCTTTAATTAATCAGGGTTGTGTCTGTTTCATGTGTGAAAATGGGATGTTGTAGGACACCATGACCTCTGAAAGATAAGATACTGTGTGCAAATGTTTGATTTGCATAATAAATGACTGAATCATGGATCATGGAGTGGGTGTTATGACAACTTGCTCAGGCAGTCTCATCTGTGTTTGTCTTTTTATTGCTTTGTTGTTGTTGTTTTTTAAAGAAAAATACTTTTTATTGATGTTCCAAGGAAGATGTACCTAATCTGCATCTGCACTTCACTGAATATTTTATTATATTAAACACTCACATGACAGCTCTCAACAACAACCAGCACAATGAAACTGAAGACAGAAATAAAACGCTATCACACATAAATTACCTCATTGGGGTGAACAAGAACAAGCAATCAGTAATAAATAAAACCTATATATGTTTATGAATCAAATTCTGCAGTAAAATGTAATTTGCGTCTTGTGTGTTGTCTCTTATCAACTCCCCCTCCAGTGTTTCGTCAAGTATGTAACAGGTGTGGGCCCAATTAGCGAGAAACTTGATCAGTGTGTGGAAATAAGAACATTTTATATTATGTATTAGGTGAGTATCTCTGTCTCAGCTGTTTGAAGCACGCGTACACTGCAAGAGAGTCTCATATAGTGGAGATAAATTGACATTTAAGCCGAGCTCCTCCTAGATTCACACATCTGGAAAAGATTACGCACCATTACAGGCTCCGTTTTATACATACGAATCATAGTTCTACTTTTAGTTCGTTTCTTTGGTTTTGTTGTGGTTTTTAGGCGCAGTAATTACACCTTCCTTAAGATGCAAATAGCATATAGTGTGAGAAACGTTCTAATTTTCCCCAAAGGTCCCCTGTCATCAAGCTGGATTTCACAAACTGAAGCAGCGACTTTAGAATTGAAACTAAAATCTATAAAGGAACAGTCTGTGCTCATTTGATTGTTTGTAAAGTAAAATGCTGCTACACTTGTATCATTATTCTTATTATATAAACCTTAGTGTGTTGTTTAGCCGAGGTGAAAGGTTTGCAGATGATCCTTAGAGGATTTCTCATGCTGCTGAGAGGCTGACCCGACCCTGCTCGGTTTACCAGTGTGTGTTCACACTGCTGTTTAATCTGAAAGCTGGCTTCTGACTGTATGTACTGGTAAAACATGTCAAGATGTTATCCTACAACTCAACGTCAGATGGCCAGTTATCATTTTTAAAGCAAAAGCAAAATAACTGGCCCAGAAAAGCTAGAATTAGTTTGAGTAACTCCTACTTTAGCTTTACCCTTGTTGAGCGATGACTGCAGCAGTGGGTTGCAACAACTTTCTATTGGCGAGACACTGCTTGTTAACATTTAATGAGTTACAGGGTTGGTGATCTAATGTTGTATGAGTTGAACTCGCTCAGACTCAGAAAGTCCCTCCTTTGTTTTGTTTTTTTCACAGGTAGTGTGGTAGTTCTCCTGAAGGTTCAACAGCTCACTTTGTTGAAACAGAAACAAAACAGTGAGGAGGAGGATGAAGAAATGTTTTCATGTGAAATAATTTTCCTGGAATATCCTCAGAGAACTCCACTATCTACTTCAGTAAACAAAGTCCAGACTTTAGTCTGCCTAGAGTCCTGGATGAAATTGGAATACTTGCAGTTGGACAGTAAAGCAGTTATGACTCAAATAGGTCTGTTTACCCCAATCATTGAATATCTGCCAATCAAAGCATGAAAGATAATTTTATTAGACTGTGGTATAGGGGAGAGGGGGAGAAAACCCTCACATTTCAGAGGCAGGAAATATTTGGCTTTTTTTTAATACTATTTTTGCTCGAAAAATTACTGCAACGATTAAGAGATTATCTAAATAGTTTCCAGATATTTTTCTGTCAACTGACTAATCGTTTCAGCTCTAACTGTGGTGATATAACATTTTCTACTATAAAGTGCAGAGCTAAAACAGAAGATTAAGCAATTAGTCAATCGCCAGAAAACTATTTGGCAACTACTTTAATAAATAATGAATCATTTAAGTAATTTCTTCAAGTAAAAAGTGCCAAACATTCTCTGGTTCCAGCTTCTCATTTCTGAGGAGTGGCTGGTTGTCTTTGTCTTGTGTAATACTTAACTAAATATTTGAACTGTTATTCAGACGAAACAAGCAGTTTGAAAATGTCATGTTGCCCTTTAGGAAATTATGATGGGAATCTTTCACAATTCTTTGACATTTTATAGACTAACTAATCGAGAAAATAATCATCAGATGAATCGATGCTAAAAATACATAGTTGCAGCCCTACTAAAGTGCACTCGTCATACCTTTCATTTTCATTATGCTCTAAAAGCTCAATTGTTTGCGCAGTATTTTAAATCATTGTAGTATTTTTGTGGAAAAATTGTTTTTATGTTCAGTCAGATAAATGTTTTATATTGAGTGGAATTTAGCCGAGTCAAATTGAGTCGATGACAGTAGCTTTTGTTAAAAACATAGATGGAGACATTCAGTGCAGAATGTAGCTTTGTGTTTTTTCTCTGGTGGACTTTCTTATATTTATCCCAAACACAACACCATTGTTTCCTCTGAAATGTAAAAAATGCATCACTTCCTGTGCAGCAGAGGACGTTTCCTGGCAAAGTGGGACACCCTCATACTGTAGATGTGAAATGTTATATGGCGGAAAAGAGATGGCAAGAGAAACGCAGACATTTATTTACGCAAAACACCTTTGGATGGTTACTATAATGCAGTAAAGTGTCAGGTGAAGCTGTTGTCAATATGTAATCTCATGCACAGAGACCTCTAGTGGTAGAATCATGTATTGTGATGATGGCTGATCCAAAGGACTGAGGAGGGCCTGTTGTGACTTGTTTCGGTTTAAAGTTATTAAATAATGCAATTCATGTTGTTTAGTCGTTTAAACTAGTTTTATCAAATAAATGATGAAACATATTATTTGCATTATTTACAGTAAATGTGTGCGAGAATGTATGAGAAACCTGCTAATGATAATAATTCAGTGTTACTGAGGACAGTGTTAAAAGGAAATACATAGTTCCATGAGTTACATTCAGAGATGCTTTTATTTTGAAATGTATAGGTTTAGTGACGATATGTGAATGTGAGATGTCGGGTGCAAAAGTTTGTTTACCTCTTCTCTGGAGATGATTGGCGAGTAACATTTGAACGACACTCGTTTTGGTCATTATTTGAAGCTTCAGGGTCTTGACAGATTGGAGCATTTGAGAGTATAAAAATACAATGTTTAATCATGGCTTTAAGTGTTATCGTTATATCGACACCTGTCTTCAGTCCTGTTGTGGTTTACAGAGATGTAAACTTGACAGAGAGGTTCCACTTCTCCATGTTACACCTAAACCCAACCACATACACAGGAGCTGGAGTCGGTAAGCAGAGCCGGCTTTGATGTTCGAGGTTTGGAGGAGCCCAGCTAGTTTTCCCATGATCTGGTTCCCAGAGTTTTCCCTGGAAAAGGTGAAAAAGTTAAATCGCACCATAGGACTGACAACTTTAAACAGGTGGAGAAGAGTGTGTGTCCACATTATCTCCTCCATTCCCAATCATATATCTGTGTCTTGTGGCAGGTGGAAGGACGTCTTATCTATATCAAGGCAGCTTTGCAGGAACCGGAGTCCTCCATCTGATATTCTCATTACTGTCAAGAAGCTTGACGACTGTTCCGGTTGTGGTGGTTTGAGTTAGTCACAGTGGCCACAGCAATGAAGGTGCTTAGTGTTGTGAGGGAAGCCTGTCTTTCTTTCTTTTCTTTCTTTCTTTATTAGGATCCCCATTAGCACCAGCATAAGCTTTGGCTATTCTTCCTCCACCACACATGCAGTCCTACACACTTATACACACTATAGCCACATTAAAACACAACAAACAAAACAGCTCCTCTCAGTGAATTAACAATCAGGTACATACGGAAGAGAAACAAAATTGTCATCCCTTCAACATTAAGCCAAACACACAATTATAAATCAATCACAATTACTCAAGAATTTATATCAAACAAACAAATAGTAATTCTAATAAATAAAAATTGTTTGAATGACCTTCTTAAGTTATATAAGCCGAGGGGGATTTCTTACACCACTCTCTGTGTATATCCCTGCAGCTTTTAGAAGGTGCACAAATCAAAACAAAATAAAACAAAAAATAATGAAAAAATGAGTCCATGTGTTTAGCAGCTTCACACAGTCTGATTGATGTGTTGCATGTAAACAGCTGCGTGTGCAGCTGGACTCATCTGCATAATACCCATAAGACATTTCTCTGTTGACTGGCACAACAGGCTGATCAATCCCCCAACCTGCCACTCTGACAGTTTTAGTTATTTTTTCAAAGTTAATGTTTTTCTCTTCTGAAACTATGTGACATTTTCTGCTGTACGCTACTTTTTTTGAATCACCATACTGTCACGTTGATTGCTCAACCAAAGAATGTTCAAATATACCAGCAAAGACTAAACTTGGTCTGTCCCTGAAATACTTTGGTTCTATTTTAAACTTTGAGGAAATGATTGCAAAATTATACACAGAGCAGAATTTCGGAGCTCGCTGTATAATGCAATAAGTAAAACCCATAACAGCTTTTTTTTTTTTATTACAGTTGATGTTCCAGATTTGATTTTAAAGTAGACTCAAAGATTTTAAGTAACAATTAACTTGATAATTCAGTAAGCCTGCTTTGTGAGACAGACCCCAGATTTGCTTCGGCAACCTGAAAGAAGAAAATAATAATTTGTTCCTGTATTTTGTAACTATTGGGTTTAAACAAAATTACAGCCATGCTAGTGGCTCTGTCAGGCTGTACTTATGCACAGTGGTGCTTTGAGCTAAATGCTAACATCAGCATGCTAACATGCTCACAATTAAAACGTTAACATGTGGATTTTTAGCAGGTAAAGTTTGACATGTTCACCATCTTAGTTTAGTGTGTTAGCATGCTAACATTTACTAATTAGCTGTAATCACAAAGTACAGCTGAGAATGATGGGAATGTCATTAGTTTTGAAGGTATTTGGTTATAAATCAAACAAATTGGTGCTAGATGAGAAGTCAGGTGGTCAATAAAGTGATTACGATTAATCCTGAGGGGGACATGAATGTCTGTACCAAATTTCACAGCAATCCAGCTGTTGAGACCTTTTGCTAAAAGCCACAAACGTGAACCTCATGGTCACACTCATATTAGGCTTCATCCTCTGGGGACCACTGATGTCTGCACCAAATTTCATGTCAATCCATCCAATAGCTGTTAATATTTCAGTCTGGACTAAAGCAGCAGACTGACCAACCAACATTTCCATCCCTGGAGCCAAAAAGAAGGTGAACTGCGACAGTGTGATTGTCAGAATAATGGCTGGAACTAAAAGTTGTTTTCATTATTGATGAATCTGTTGCTAAAATGTCAGAAAACAGTGAAAAGGCCCATCATAATTTTGCAATGATGACGTCTTTTAAATTGCTTGTTTCGTCTGACCAACAGTCCAAAACCCAAAGATATTCAATTTACAATGACATAAAACTGAGAAAAGCAGTGAATCCTCACATTTGAAAAGCTAGTAACAGTTAATTTTGGGCATTTTTCCTTTTTATTTTACTAAATATTAGTTGTTTATCAAAAAAGCTGACGATCGACTTATCGATTAATCGGCTAATCATTTCAGCAATAATGACAATTTTCTTCTAACTAATTTAAGTTCCTCCTAAAGACATACAATTTCTTCATTTCTATTTGCAGAAATCTGTGCTGTCCTGCTGTACAAAAGTCATGTCTGACTTTCTGGTCGTGACCAGTGGGTAAACATGAGCCATCCTAAAAACCAATATTTTCCTTCAGTCCTTTGGCCTGCTTTCACATACAAATCTACCACAATCTGACACATGCCTCCGCCTATCAGATCACTTGCTGTTTTTCTTCCAGCTGCGGCTCTGAATCACTGTATTTCCAGAGTAAATTTAGACTCTTCTGACAAAGTGAGATAATGATGGAAACATTTTTCTTGAGCTGTTGGTGTCAGCGAAATTTAGTTTGAACACTTAACTCGTGTAACTCGCTCCCTGTCTTATCTTGTGTTACGCTGCCTTTGTAAACTTGACCTGAAACTCTCATTGAGCTCTCAGAAGGAAAACAGTATTTAATTCTTTTAAGTTTGTCTCTGTTCTCAATATAGAGCGTCAGCGTGAGGTTATATATGGTAGCTGAGGCTGATTCATCAGTAAACCGTCACTGCAAATGCCATAATCTGTCTTCAGATAACTTTTTTTAAAATGAAGAGCAGAGACAGAGGTATATTTTTAAAACGCTCAGCAGGCAAGATGATAAAAGGTAAATATCTGTTTCTGCTGCTCCTGAAAGCTAAAAGAGATAAATGAGATATATACATGGTATCCTCCAACTCAAACACCGTGCAGATTTGTTCTGTTATGGCCTGGGACTGTTTGCAAGCTTCTGTCTGTCCGAGGGAGGGAGTGACCTTGGGCTGCAGCTGTTCGTCAGAACTTGGCAGCATCTGGCTGTGCCGAGGGGTGAGGTGTGGCGGTGGGGGAGTCGAGTACACTGAGAAGAGAAATACTTTGTTCTGAGCAGGTCAGGCAGGGCTATAATTTGAACAGTCAATTGTTTAGGGTGAGATAAAGGGAGACAATTTAACATGCTGAGAAAAACCAAAGCAAATGTTATGATGACACGTGGTTTGGCATGTTTGAGTCTATTAATGAGAAATTGTGTACACTTTACATCACTGCCAACCATTTTGGAAAGATCGATTTCCAGCAGAGCTGCGACCTCACATCTTCAAGTTTTCGTCAACTGCTGATGCATTTGCAGCCAGGGACTGCTCTGAAAACCCTCCATATTGGTGTGTTCAAGGAAACTGTGTTTGGTAACTGTTTGTCTTTGATTTGTGATGCCATAGCTCATGGGTGTAATGTTTTTTGGCAGCCAACTGTCACATATTTAAACATCAGAGGCTCCGAGCATCCTTGGGCCTTCAAACAAGTTTTCAGTTTTAAACAAAGTTTCCGAGAACTGTCCCTGCTTGCAACTGCAGGGTGATAACATCCAAAGTTTTAAAGGGTCGGTTCTCCCAAATTAAACGAAATAAGATATTTTCTCACTTACCTCTTGTGGTATCGAGCCATGCAGATAGTTTTGGTTTATTTGTTATGGTTTTGAGATATTACTTTGAGATTCTTCCTCCAACCCAACACAACAGCAACATCCAAAAACAGTATCCTGATTACTCTGGATAATCCTCACTGGCAACAGTTTTTCCATCCAATGAGAATGCTGTGAAGAATACAGCATGCTTTTAAAATGTTCAGCAGGAATGTAAAGTTTTTGTGATTTGTTGTAAATGGGCCAAAACATTGCGAGCCAGAGGATGCAAGATGCTGCACTAGAGCCGGTTGGACCAGCTGTTCTAAGTTAGCCTAGTTATAACGTGTTTACTGAGTAGAGATTTACACATCACCAAATTTACCACATAAACTAGTGCTTAGTTGTTACGAAATATTTACACCCACTAACTGCCACTAACTGTTGCTGTTGTAGCTACCTGAACCAACTGACAAAGCTAACGTTAGCTTGCTAATACAGTCAGTACATAATATTGTCGACATATCTGACTGGACACTTCAATCAAAATGCTGTTTAACAATGATGTTAATTGGGAAGATTTTAAATTACATTTCCCAATAAACACAATACACCTAAAATTACAAAGTTGTGCTGACAACATTAGGCTAAATAACCAAATGGTATCTGTAGGTTAGCATAACCTGATATTTCCCACCTATTTTAAACTGCATGAATACTAACTCAACAAAGTCTTTCCTACATTCACAAAGGTTTGGTAGTTAAGTTTAATATATTGTTTGGCCCCTAAAACTGTTATTTTTAGCTGTTATGTTACAGCTTATGCTACAGTGACATCCTGTTTACATAGTTGATTCTTTTGATTGGACAGCACTACAGATGTTTCCTAGAAACCAATTTACACATTTCTAAAGAAATTTGTTAAGTTCGAATGGTGCAACCTGATTTAGTAAGTCACTAGTTTGCAGCTAGCCAGTAGTTACTAAGAACGTAAGGAGTTGACAAGCAGTTAGTAACGGATTTACGAGTAGATGGTACCTTGATGGAGAAGCTGTGTGAAGTACATTAGATGCGCAGCTTCTCGATATCATTAGCTTTGAGATATTATAGGAAAATTAAGGATTTTGGAGTTTATAATTATACAGTAAATGCTGTGACAGTCTTTCAGTCTTTAATATGCTGGATAATAATAATAATAATAATAATAACCTAATTGGCTGAACTACAAACACGATCATTTATAAATAGTTCTGCAAGCATGTCTGTGTTTGTGTATACGCCACTGTAATGTGTGTGTGTAAGTACAAGGTGAGGATGATTAGTTCAGTACTTTTTTGCTGAGATTCAAGTTTAACAAAAGCTTTTCTCACTCCCACTTCTCTCTCAATAGTTGCTCAATCATTTACCACCAAGTGTTGGTGCTCATGCACACACACACACATATGTGAACATATTTTGTAGCTGTGTCGCTTTGCTGCCTGCCTGCACGAACCAGCTACATTTTTTGCATTTGAACTTGTTTTCATTTATCAGCTTGGCCTCATTGTGTTGTTATGTTTGTCTTTGAATTTTTGTGGTTAAGCACGACTTCTTTTAACAGCAAGCTTTCAGTGTCTGATCTTTAATTTTACTTTAATTATAGTTTCCTCTCTTAAAAGGTTAAGTTTTTGCCTGTTGTATCTGTATTTGCGATGTAGCAGTTCTAGTAAAGAAGGATTGAAGAGTTGGTATCATTTTCATGCACTTGGCGTCGCTGTAGCTGTTATCTCAGTGATAAAAACTCCTTCTCAGTGTGCAGATATAACACAAATGAACACTGAGCTTCTTAAAATGAAGTTTCCCCCTCAGACTGGAATATAAATGGGATAATCTCAGGCATTTTGAATGAGTAGTTACTAGATTTCATAAATGCAAACTTCAGCAGATAAACGGGAGCTGTTTGATATACTGACTGAAAATAAACTTTAATTTAATGAGCCTGTTCATCCTGGACTTGTTTGCTACTGTACTCCACTTTAACCCCCTTATTTAGCATTTAGAAGCACTATATAAACACACTATAGACTGTTTATAACACACTATAATGTAGTTAAGCAGATATAAATAGATTTGTTCCTTTTTCCAGTCTTAATCTTCCATGTGGATTATACCTCTTTTAGTTTACTATCTTGCACGATTTTACCAGGACAATCTTTCAAAAAGGCACAATGTCTTTATTATGTTTGGCCCACAATTAACACACATCCTTCCTTCTCTTAGACCTTGAACTCATCACTGGCTTGAAAAGGCCTGGGTAAGTACTGGAAATTGTCCAGTCCTATTGTCATCAGCTCTCCAGCTCAGGTGGATTTCTTGTCAATAGTATTAAGGACAAGGGAAGGAAGGAATTACTAATCAGGTTTTGCCATTTACAGTATGTGACAATAGCCTTGGACATAGCGACGATACCACGAGGGATAGAGAAGGAGCAACAAAAGAAGATTGGCTCCATTTTAAAAACTCAAATGGGACCAGTCAACTGTTTATGTTGTGCCGTCAGATCCCTTTATAAGTCCTCCTAATAGTTTTGTTGTGTATCTTATATGGTTGTCAATTCTGGGTGACAGAACAGGCTCTCATTAGAGATAGCTCAAGAGGACAAGGACTTGGCATATTATGTCACATTCAAACACGATGAATCAGCGCCTCATTAAAGCACTCACAGCAGCCACAATTAAACACTGCAGAGGCAGAATTGCTTTGAGTGGGAAGCAGTGTTCGATCTCATTTTAGTGATCTAACATATTAATGTTAAGTGTGATTATGTAATCATCTAGAGAAATGTTTATTTTTTTGTATTTATTTTTAAACTGTCAGCATCTTCTCAGTCAGCAAACATTCAACATCAATAGTTCCCAGTGTTTTTTTTTTTGTTTTTTTTGTGCCACAGGATCCCATTATGTAAGATTACGTCTGAGCGCAGAAATGGAAACTGTTTAAAGCTGGAGGTAGGGAGGTAACAGTGGGGAGCTTAAAGCTTTGATCAAAATACTCCATATAAAAGATAATCATGTGTCATTCTCTTACTCTTTCTTTCTCTTTTCTCTATTTCAACTTTAAATTAGGGCTGCAACTAACAATTATTTTCATTATTGATTCATCTACTGATTGTTTTCTTATATCGTCCAAAACCAAAAGATATTACATTTGCAATCATAGAAGACTAAGGTCACTTTCACACTTGTAGTACAGTTCATTTGGTCCAGACCAAGTAAAGAAAAGATACATCGTTCTTTCGTTAATTTAGACAGTTTTAGAGAGGTGTTGATTCAACTGTGCGATTCAAAGGATGCCATTTGTGGTGATGTTGAACTGTATTGTGTTATATTTACATTTATATGAATCAGGGTTGACTAAATATTGGAAACACCTCTCAGTATAACGCAATACAATTCAACAGCACAGTAAATTACAGCCTCCAAAATGACCAAGAAATAAACGAAAACCTCTCACTTTAGATAAAAACTGAATATTATAACCTTCATGAAGGCAGGATTTATTCAGGATTGTTGTATTAGTTTTAGCTATAGTAGGAGTACCTAATAAACTGGCACTTATTAAAATGTTACTAATACAGATGGTTTACTTGACTGTTAACAGCCACAATATGGCTTTATTAGTAGTTTAGTTTTTCAATTCACGCTAAAATCCCATTCTACTATCATTGTGGTTGGTCCATTTTCACAAAGGAATTGAGTTCATTTGGTAGCAGACGGAGACCCTCCTTTTCAGGCTCCTTTCCAAACTAAATTGGCAAACACACTAATGGTGCAACCAACGATTGTTTTCATTATCAATTAATCTGAGTATTTTCTCAGAAGCAAAGGTGCCATGTTAAAATTCCTTGTTTTATCTGACCATCGATCCAAAACCCAAAGATATTCAATTTACTATCCTATATGACAAAGAAAAGCAGCAAATCCTTACATTTGAGAAGCTGAGATCAGAAAAAGTCTGGTAATTTTGCTTAAAGAATAACTGAAACAGTTAATCAATTATCGATTTTAATTTTCTGCTGATCAACTAATCGACTTAACCGTTTCAGCTCTACTTTTAATGATTGTTCTAATAGTCACATTAAACTATTCTGTGTTTTGGTGGAAGCACCCAGGAACCTCTTTAAAGGCGGTTCCATCTGTTTGAATCACTGCTCCACGTCACGTCTCACATCCAGTATTTTTTGTTTGGTTTTTTTTTACCTTTTTTTTTCTCACTCTGTCTCCATCACCTGTTGGTTTCTCCTCTCAAATGTCTCACAATCATCTCTGTGTTCGGTGCTACCCAGCTGTGAATGAAAATCTGCGGTTTCCTACAGTCTGAAGGTCAGATATTTGATGGTTAGACGGAGAGTGGTTTATGAAGGATGCACAGTGTGTGACCGCAGTCTTAACACACAGACACATATTCACCTTTAATATGAAGCAGTTTGAGGCAAAGATGGGTCACGTCAGTCAGTGGTTTAATGAATCCTCTAGTTTAGTCTCTTCACTGAGCACAATGAGGTGATTTAGACACTTGACATGGTTTGTGTCACTTAAAATGTATTTTTAAAGGCCCAATGAACATTTTGGAGAAAATCTTTTTGCATCTTATCTTTGTCATTGTGCCTTTGGTTGGTTACAGATCCATTGTTATCTTTTTTTGGTTGAAATCTGTCCATTTTTGCATGTTTCTGTATACAAACACGGCGCTTATTCGAAAGGGACAGACTCTTCTGTTCTCTGGACCATCTGTTATATTGTCACCCATGGGGATACTTGGTAGATTTACCCGACCAATCAATCTTGTTGCATCACCAAAAGCCAGAAGCTGTGCGTGGCACAGCAACATCAGTTTTTACTGTTCACATGCTGTTAGATTTACTGTTTGATTGATTGGTCGACTTTACAGTGTTCTTAATACTGTTTCCTTTTACTTGAAACTCAGTGTTTTCACTTAATGATTAACAATGTCTTTCATTCTCGTTTGCCTTTCTCTTTCTGTCTCATTCTTTCCTTCTGTTTTCTTAAAAAAATAAACAAGAAACAGAACTTGTGTATTGTGAAGTGCTGCTACATGTTGCTGAGGATGATTAGGTTTGAAGAGGCAGGATTGATACGAACCTATGAAGGTTTGCAACATCATAACAACAAGGCTGGCTGCTGAGATCCAAGGCCCCTCTTTAATCTTATCTCAGCTGTTGATCCCTAGCTGTCAGTCTGCTGCGTGTTATCTCTGCTTTCAGACAGTCTTGATAGAGACTGAGACGTGTGCCCCGCTGTAAGTGAATCATTCTTGCATTTCCCATCTGTTTGAAAGCAGGTTTCTTGAGCTCCACTTTAAAAAAAAGTGTAATTCTTAGCAATGTTGCCTCACTTTCTTGTTAAGAACACTTTTTTTTTTTTTTTTAGCATATTAGCTAAATCCTCTAACAAACATGCCCAGCTGGCATTTCTGAAATAGTGCTTCCTCTCAGCACAAAATTCTGGTAGCAGCATCCATTGGGTAACTAACTGAGGAAATTCACATGACAGATTAATTTAATGAATCTCCCTGTGGGGCCTCTTGTCTGTCAGCTATCTCCCCACACACAGCTCTGTATGTCTGATGGATACCCTCTCGGTTGGAACCGCTATTTTTGCAAAAGTGGGTGTTCCATATATGTTAATTAATATTAGGTTTTAACACAGCAGAGAACTCCGATATATAGGTCACTGGATGTCCCGTCTCCCAGTCTCCCCTTCAAGTTTGTTTGTGTGCCACATGAACTGCACAAGTGGCCCCTTCAATTACAACCCTCAAAGTACAAATTAGTGGTTATTACACCCGGTGGAATGGCTTCTCCTTTTCCACTCCTTCATCCAAATGCATATAAACTATAATTGAAGTCTAATGTGGTAATTTCTCGTTTTGTGTTTTATCGTGAGTTTCACGTTAGCCGCCTGGTGATGACACACTCGTGCCCGTGGTGTGATGCATTCCAGTCTCCTGCTGCAGCCGAGGCAGGGATGGAGAAAGGGAGGGAAGATGGGGACTTGTATCTCATCTCCTTCGGCTCCTGTGAAAGAGGGGACTTTAATCACAGAGGGGCCCTTTGTGTGTGACGGCCAGGCAGGCAATGACATTTAACAGAGGCAGCCAGTTAGAATTGATGGCATGCTCACATACCGACTGAAGCTTGATGCTTTCTATCAGTGGCAGGGAGGATTCAGCCCGCTCGAAGCTTCAGTGTTTTTACACGTGTTGCCCTCGGGAGGAAAAAAGATACAATGGACACATTAAAATAACTGCTTTGTGTGCATTTTTTCTTCTTTTTTTGGGAAACATGGCACAAAGAAGTGTTTTCCTTTAAAAATGAACCCTAAGAATAGAGATCCTGCCATCTGCAGTATGTTGAGATTGGTATTCCAGTATTTGACAGGAATAGCTGTCCATGTTTAGTCTGTGTTAAAATGTTTTTGGGCGCAAGCAGAATTTATAAGCAGTATCTCTGTTTATCTGGGATGTTGCCCACATCACTCAAGATTGACCCTCCTCTCAACCCGCTCCCTCAAGCTTTTACACATTCTTTTAGTCTTTACAATCGTACCAACCTTTCTTTCTCCTCCCTGTCTCCTTTTTTCCTTCCTCCATCCTTTGGCCTACTCAGCTATTAACACAGAGCAGAGGGAGCGGTAGGCCTGGGTTTCTCTGGTTATATTTAGCAATGAACAGATGCAGCGCACTGGAGCGGAACATACCGTCTCTGCTCGCCTCGGTGTGTGCGCCAGTGTGTGTGTGTGTGTGTGTGTGTGTGTGTGTGTGTGTGTGTGTGTGTCTTTGTCTGTGACTCTTCCTTCATACCAGTTCTCCCATCATGCACTGCTGACTCTGACTCAGCAGCACAGCACTGGAGAACTGGGTCAGAACCGGCCCGCCTGCCTCCTCACATACACCTTCCATACACTTCTGCTTGTCCAATAGTCAAAACCAGAAGGTCCGTTCAAGACCAGTGTTTGAAGGGAACAACCTGGCACACTCTTTTTATAAATTAACTCTTTATAATATCATGTCTAGGGCTGCAATTTACGATTATTGTCATTATCAATTAATCTTTTGACTATTTTCTCGATGAATTTATAGAAAGGTTTGTCACAATTTCCCAGAGCCTAAGTTGACACATTAAACTGCTTGTTTTGTCTGACTAACAGTCCAAAACCCAAAGATATTCAGTTTAATATTAAAGATGTCTAAGAATAAACAGCAAATATTCACGTTAAAGAAGCCGTAATTTCTGTCATAAGATATCTGCAAAATAATAATACAACACGTTTATTATCATTCCAGTGTTGTTATATGTATATTTATTTTATTGTGTCGCATATGGCATATGACAGCATGGCATTCATGAGCTGTGTTGTCCCAAAACAAAGCCCAGAAGACAAAACAATAAGTAAATGCTGTGAAAAGTATATTGTGAAATTGGAAACTGAAGTTTTGAATTTTGGAGCTTCCCATAAGCACTTGAATGCACCAGCCTGGATGACCTTTCTAAGCAGCCTGTGTTTTCAAATTTATTACCAGGAAATTACAACCTTACTTTGACATAAGTAATAGGAGAACCAAAATCAAAATAAAATAAAATAGAATAAAATTCTAAAGTTCAATTCTGTTGCACCTCGTGGACACAGCTTTGGTCAAAAGTGTAACAGTGATGTCATGTTGCACTGGAACACCCTGGAGTACACTTCGACATCACTGCAACAAGGTGAGAAGTTAAACCTCTGGAGGCAGAAACAAGATTTCCAGCTACCGTTAAAATACTCTTTAACTATAATTAAGTTTCAAATCTCTGTAAGCTGATTTTCCTACCACACTGACATTACCTGATACCATTTGTTGCCTGGTAACCAGATGAAGGCAGCCATTCACTGATCTAAAAAGCTGTTATGCACTTTGGGATATGGTCCGCAGTAATGTATAGTAGATGCAATTTGCACGCCCGTTAATAAAATGATGCACTGACATTAAGTCGATTGGTGTTATTAGTCAGGAATTCTGTCAAATAAAGCTATTAAAGAAACACACAGGATGCTGTATATGATGATTCAGGGCTCCTGTTTGGTTTCTCCATGCTCCCCGGGCTCCACTGTACACTGCTTTGGACTGGGAATAACATGAAAGCAGCTCTGGGTGTGGCTGGTTATGGGGGTAATTATAGAAGGAGTAGGCAGAAGACCGGTCCAGAGCTTTACGGCGGACCTCTCTGTGATTGTTGTTTTTTCCTCTCCACCCTTGCCACGCTGATTGCAGGGCTCATGGAAGGCAGCAATAAGACGGCGGCTGTAAGTGGTGAAAAGAAGCTAAACGCACTGCTTTTATATCTGTGTGTGTGTGAGAGGGAGAGAAGAAGAGGGTGTGTATGTGTTTAATTGACATGAGAACAAAACAAGTGTGTCCCATGTTTAATATTATTATTATCAGGTCTTCCGTATCAGCTGTCATGACCTCTCAGCCAGGATAATGGCTGTGTAATAGCTGGAGATTGCAGCTACATTATCACACCAAGAGAGCCGAGTGAAACCCATCACTGAGAGCAGGAGTACTTGATTAGTTTTGTCCGTTGCATCCCTCCCGATGTTCATCTCTCGCAGACAGCCCCTCCTTATATTGCTGGATAATGTAGAGTTAAATGCTCTCATCTGTAACTGGAGAGTGCAGTGTTGACTGACGGGATGTCCTGAGACCCACAGGAAGCCGCTGAAACAATGGAATTTACTGTTTAAGAACCAGCATTTCCAGTTCCTACTCTGTGGCCATTATTTGGAATCGACCAGAGGAAATACAATATTATTTGTCCTCTGGAGGAAATGCCGTCTCTTTGTGCTCAGTTTGAGCTCTGGGTTTATTGGCCTGAGATGGCTTGGAAGCTGTATGAGACGATGACAAAAAGAGCAACTTAAAGATTTAGAAGACAGCTTAATAGAAATAAAAGTGTAATGGACAATCAGTGTGTGATTTTGTGCTTGTAATTGTTTAGTTTGTTGCTCCTCTTGTGCCACAGCGCCACACCAGTGAGAAGGACGCAGACAGAGCGGAGCCTTCTTAATCAAAATGTGATAACTCAGTCAGGCCTGAGAAATCCCCATCTGACAACTGCTTTTGCGACCTTTCTATGTATTGTCTGCTACCCTAAGTTATAGTGTTAAAGGAGTAGTTTGACATTTTGGGAAATGCATGTATTCGCTTTCTTGCCAAAAGTTAGAAAAGAAGGTTGATACCACTCTCATGTCTGTACTCTATCTATGAAGCTGGAGCCAGTAAGCTTAGCTTAGCATAACAAGTGGAAACAGCTAGCCTAGCTCTTTCTGAAGGCCACAAAATCCACCTACCATCACCCCTAGAGATTACTAATTACTTTATTTAATCTGTACAAAAACCGAGGAATTAGTCCAGCACATAAACCCTGTAAAACCACAAATTGTGGTTTTTACACTTTGGTTTTTGTACATATTTAACAGACAGATACAAGAGAGGGATCGATCTTCTTATCTAACTCTTGGCAAGAAAGCAAACAAGCCCCAATTTCCCCAAATGCCGAACTGTTCCTTTAAAGCATGTCATACCAGTTGCATGAATTCTGAAGAGCGATGGGCGGTGCACCTGGCTGTTTCATGGCCAAACACCTTCTGCAGACAGGGTCACCTTAGCCCAACACCCTCAGGTGGGGCTCGAGCTTGGGAGGGCGTCTTGTCTTGCACTGTAATCCTCTCTGTCATCACTACAGGTGGTGTTTCATTAGGTAGACCAATGTGTGTGTGTGTGTGTGTGTGTGTGTGTGTGTGTGTGTGTGTGAGTCTTCCAATTACTGCAGGATTGTCTGTTCTCCTCTACTCAAAGTAAGGGCAACCTGCCTGTCATTTAACACCTGATCTGTGCCAGCAGCAACTTCCAGGGGAGAGAGAAGCACACAAAGACAAGCCTGACACACCAGACCAGAGCTCTTCTCAACATGTGTCAACCACTGCTGCACTGACTAGATGCGTGCATACAGACTCTTGGCTGGAATAATTGTGGTTTTTATCTCTCGTCTCTTGCACCAGCTTACTCCAGAAGCTGGGTGGAGTTACAAAGTTGATTTCTTTTTGGTGATGTTTGTGTTTGTTTTAGTGTAAATAGTGGTGAAACTAGCAAGTTTGTTTGAGAATGCCATTCTCAATGTTGCCACTTACCAATTGCAGAGTCTAAACTGTATTCTCCCAGAAAGCAGCTATAATTTAGGGATTTCATTTGCTGTGGCCAGTATACTGTATATATCCATGTGTGGTCTGTATCCGGAAAGAAAACAATTGTGTTGATATTTTACTAAACCCATTAGACTTATTTGTTACAGCTTAGTTGCAGATTGTTTGTGTCTGCTATCCAACTGATGTTGACTGCCAACAAGTGTGTTTGGTACTTTTAGGTGCATTACAAACACATTGGTAGCAGTGGTGGAAGAAGTACTCATCAATTTTACTCAAGCAAAAGTAACAATACCGCTCCGTAAAAATATTCTGTTACAAGTAAAAGTCTTACATTCAAGATTTGTAAAAGTATAATCAGAAAAATGTACTTAAAGTATCAAAAGTAAATAAAAGTACTGGTCCCTTCAAAGTGTTTTAATATTCTATATATCTTATTATTGGTGGTGGATTTGGAGCTAATTTTAACTTCTTTATATACTGTTGGATAGATTAATATTTAATATATTCATCAGCTGTTTTGTTTGTAAAATCTTAATCTAAAAAGTAATTCCAGCTGTCTCAGACAAAGTATAAAGTTACATAAAATGGAAATACTCGTTAAGTACCTCAAAACTGTACTTAAGCACAGAACTTGACTAAAAGTACTTGGATACTTTTCACCACTGCTTTGTGTTGTGATGGTGGAAAAAAGTCCTCCTCACTTGTCAGTTAGTAGCTGATATTACAGGCTATTTTAATATTTAAATGGACTCCAACTGCAGTCTCAAGGGATTAAGAATCACATCTTTTGAAGTCACATCTGTAGGTCTGTTTTTTTTTGGCCTTTTTTTTAACCTCATATAATTGAGATCCACCACTGGGGGGCAGCAGCCCATAATGACCACACATGGCTCATCTCATTCGCTGGTTGGGCTCTGGGTTGCTGTGGTAACGGGTCTGTGTGAAGCACACTTTCAGTGGTGAGGCTCGGAGACACAGAGGGCAGTGTTGAGCTGGAGGACGGGGGATGAATCCCAATCAGCAGCTGAACAGAGCTTCACACACACGGACATTTTCTCAAATTAATGTTCATTCCCTATAAGCTGCTGATTTAATTTGCCTAGTTGTACATACAAATAATCAAAAACACTCAAACCACAACTTCTGTTTGGATGTCTGGTGCTCTGTTTTGAAATGGTAACCACCTGGCGTGATTGACAGGTAGTAGCAGTGACTTGTAGTGATGGCAGCTGTTGTGTGGTACTACAGGCTACAGCTGCTTGGCAGTCTTCTGCTGAAGTTTTAAGCAGCCACTACCATATGTTTGATATGTTCTTTTGCTATCTGGCCGGTATGTATTAATGCAGAGGTTTTTTTAATCCTCTCCAAGTGTCACTTCTTTAACCCATGCAGCACAAGCTCTAAAAGGATCTCTTAACACAACCTCTCCAGTTAAGATCATGTCTTTAAAACTAAGATTAATTTTGTGTTCATCTGTGTTTTCCTGTTCACAGAAATATATATGAGAGAATGTGTGAATCATTCTCTCCTTAGATGTTTGAGAACACACACACACACACACACACACACCCTCCCCCCCAGTCCCAAAATGAGACAGGGATGCATAACTAGATTTAAGGTTATGTAATGCTGACTGGAGGCATGGAGGATGTGTATAATCCACTCCTATTTGGGTTAAATCCATCTCTCTCTCTTTCTCTCTCTCTCTCTCTCTCTCTCTCTCTCTCTCTCTCTCTCTCTCTCTCTCTCTCTCTCTCTCTCTCTCTCTCTGTCTATCTGTAAGAGAACAGGGGCCTCACATCCTCACACATGTCTCTTCTGCCTCATCCAGGGTTGAAAAGCACAGATCTCTGTCACACACGCAGTCTTTTACCAGGAAAACATCTCCAAGGAAACATCTCTTGATGCACTAATGTCTCTGGTGTCTCAGATTTTCCCTGATGGAATGATTTCATTGTTATGAGAATCAAGAATATCCTCGCCAAGCTCTCAGATGATCCATCTTATCATCTAGAGGCAGACAGAAAAATATTGCATTTTTTTAGGGCTGCAACTAACATTTGTATTCTTGACTTATTCATCCTTTGGTCTATAAAATGTTAAAACATTACAGTTTCCTAGAGCCTAAGATGATTTATTTAAATTATATTTAGGAGAAACAGACAGCTGTGGATTAGCGGGCGCAGTGTATGAGAATATCCAGCACATTCCCAGTAACAATATGCTGTATCTTATTGTACACAATACAACCATTTCCATTCAATACATATGGTGCATTGAACAATTCACCATTTGTATTGTTCAAAATCCGTGGAACACTGCAGCGCTGTGGTTGTGGAGCTTGCAATAACATCTCCTGTTTTCTCACCACATCTGGTTGTTTTTGTTGGATTTTAAAGTGTTGTTTTTGTTTTTCTTTGTTACACGCTGCTGGGACACCACTATAAATGGGACAAGAAAAACCCCCTCACTGTTTTATGCCAAAGTCTCAAATACAATTTAATATTTTCGTGAAGCTGAATGTTGTAATAAATTGAAAATAAAAATGTGTAGCACATTCTGAGGCCCTTCTTATTGTTCTGAAGTGAAAACAGACACAGCTGAAATGTATCACATCAAATCATTGAATTCTGGATCTGAGAGGAACTTATTTTGTCAAGCAGCTAGATATCAGCATGGTTTTATCTTTCAATTTGACATGCAGAATGTTACATCTACTGCACCATAACATCTGGTTATTTGTTTAGCGAAACAGCATTTGTGATTAAAACTCCAGGGAGAAACTAAGCAAACAGGGTATGAACTGCACACACACACACACACACACACACACACACACACACACGCCACAGTGGTGCAATTGTAATCTCTGATCCACACGGCTTTAATCCTCATAAATATTGAATATTTGATGACTCTCTCATTGATGGAGCATGACACCTGGGCAGCCCGCCCTCTGCTAGCTGTACGTACCCACAGGAGGGGGTCGTTCCTGACAGCGGCCCTTATCTCAGGGAAAGCATCTGAGCCAGCAGAACTGACTCGACAGCGAACGTTAACACTAATGCATGTGTAACATATTTTATTTTTGATGAGGTGCTGTTTATATAAATCAAATCACCACAGGCAGCAGAGGATGCACCGATTGAAAGAATGCTTGTATACGTTAAGTGTGTGTGTGTGTGTGTGTGTGTGTGCTGTTGTATCTGTTTTCCTTTTACAATCTGACTGCTGCTTGCCTAGCAGGGACGGTAATGATGGTCGTCAGCACTGGCTGGTTGCTAGGTAACAATTACCTGACTGTGCTTTGCTTGTACTGAATTACACAGTGAGCTGTGTGCGTGGTGCGTGTGTGCGTGTGTGTGTAGAGGAACGGAAAAATACAGCAAAGTAGACTACCAACCAGTGTCTCCACTTCTGGGTAGAAAATGCCCCGTAGCAGAGTCAGAATCATAGCTTAGCTGAATCATAATATTAGCTTAGCTGTGTTTCTGAATGTGCTTTACACTTTAAATTGTATTATTATTGTCACGGTGCTTGAAATTTCTATGTGACAAATGTGTCAGGAGGACTGTTTTTGAATTGTAGTCTCTCAGGCTTCATTTTGACAAATGTATTAGCAGCTGGTTTGGTTTAGATTTATTATTTGTTTATCATCATTGCAGTATCAGATGCTTGTATGTTGTTGTCTTTTGGGACTTGGTGCTTCACATTATCAGTGTTACATGCTTCAGTATTTATAGTAATGTCCATGGGGGGAGGAGGTGGATGTGAAGCCGAGGCTGACAGATGATGATGTCACTACAGGGCCACACCTCAGGGCAGATGACAGATACTCTGTCTATCTTTAAGACCGTTTTCACTTTCTCAGTTGCTACACTGATGCTTCTGATCTGTCTGTCCTTGTCCCCTCCAGTCTCTCAGCAGCACTTCCTCTTAGGCTGCGAGCACATCCTGCCTCCATCCTGCCTCATTCAGTAGGGCTTTCACTCTCAAACCTCAACCACAGCCCTAACTCTAACCTGAAAGTAATCGTTTGAAAATTTGGGGGAAATATGCTTATTCGCTTACTTGCCGAGAAATAGATGAGAAGATTAGTACCACTCTCATGTCTGCATAATAAATATGAAGCTGAAGCCTGTAGTCAGCAGCCAGCAGCCAGCCACTTACTTACAGTTAGCTTAGCTTAGCATAAAGACTGGAAAATTGGTAACTTCCTGGAGTCAAATTGTAGTTTTTACACTTCAGTTTTTGTATGGATTAAACAAACAAGACATGACGTATTAATGAGTGATTTGTTACCTTTGGACAGAGCCAGGCTATCTGTCGCCCACTGTTTCCAGTCTTTATGCTAAGCTAAGCTATCCAGCTGCTGACTCCAGCTAATTATTTAACGTACAAACATGGGAGTGGTATCAATCTTCTCAACTCTCTTGACTCAACTTCTCAAACTATTTGCAAAAAAGTTAATAAGCATATTTGCCAAAATGTCAAACTATTCCTTTAAACTATTTATTTAATAAAGTAAGCATCTCACTGAACAAGAATAAGCAATATTAAAAATGTAGAATTTCAAGTTTCAAGATCTCAAAGACACAATTACAAGAATACATTTTTTCTGTTTTCCTGCGTTCATTGCTCAGTTATATGTTAAAAAATTCATTTTTGAGTATTTTTAAATTAAAGTTCTGTTTTCTTTTCCAGCACTTGACAGTTAGTTTGTTAGTAGTTGTAGGCTAATAGTTAGCATAGCAATATCATAGTAACAGGTTTGTGTTTGGATGTCAGCTGGTAAAAACTTTGTTTACATTACCAAAGATTGTGGCTCAGGTCTAATATATTTATTTCTCTGTTGTCCTCCTCCTCCTGATCTAACGATGCTGTTAAAGGAGATGTGGGTGGAGGCTTAACAGTCTTTTATAGCTCCATATTACTCTGTATTTACAAAACCACTCCCACTTTTGAGTGCTCCTATCAAATCGGAAAAATGTGTAACTTTCCCCAGGCCACGTATTCCTTTTCACACTGTCATACGTCACCTTAAGCTAAAGCTAAGCTAAGCTAAAGGTGCCCTAACTGCCATTTTACTGCGACTTTAAATCATGTTATAATTCCCATTAGTTCCAAAGTAAACTCAGTCAACACACTGGCCCTGCCATCTCAAAGCACAGAGCCAGGAGAAATTCTTCCGCTGTGATCGTAGGCCGACAGGAGGCCATGGCACCTCCCCCATGAACTGCTTGCCAGCTCTCCCAGACATGGATGATATATTTGGAGATCATTAAATGGTCCTAAATGAGACCCTGGCGTGAGAGCAAGCTCTGACCATCTGGCCCCATTGTGAGTGCCGGGGCTCTGTTCAAACTCAGCCAGCAGCATCAGCACCTCTGATTGGATTGATGCTGAGCAAGCCTGGGAATTCCAGCCAATCAGAGTCTCTTTTAATCAATTACCCAAACCCGCCTCTCTCTAAAGTAACCATCCTGCTATATACTGTGTGTCTTTCACTGTTCTACTCTGCTCTGACTGTCGATGGGGTTTATTTCTTTGCTGTTGCCCCATTACCATCTAATGAAATAGATAAAGCTAGAATAAATGAGTATCACTTCATGTTTGAGTCAAACGGTGCTGAATTTTAAGCTATGCTAGCAGCATGGCTCTTAGGAGGCAGTGTCACTCGGTCCGTCCACCACTTTGGTCCAGAGTGAAATATCTCAATTTATAAACTATTTCATGGATTGCCATGAAATGCGGTAACATTCATGGCGCCGAGATGATGAATCCTAATGACTTTGGTGATGCGCTGACTTTTTCTCTGGTGCCACCATGAGGCTCACATTAGTTGTTTTGAGTGAAATATCTTGTGAAAATTATTCAATTTCCATCTAGCGCTATCATCCTGTCAGAATTTCACTTTGTCCAACACTAAATATCTGCAAAACTAATGACATTCCCATCAGCCCCAGTTGTACTTTTATTGCTAATTAGCAAATGTTAACATGCTCACAAACTAAACTAAGATGGTAGACATAGTAAACATTATAGCTGCTAAACATCATCATGTTTGCATTGTCACTGTGAGTGTGTTTAGCTCACAGCACCGCAGTGTATAAGTACAGCCTCACAGAGCTGCTAGCATGGCTGTAGACTCTTATTGTTGTTGCATCAAATTGACTTAAAAGAGATAAATATATGTTCATATTTGATTGCATTGTTTAACTACATTATATTTACATGTAAACCAAAACCAAAACAAATTAATTCATTTACTGGAGGACCTCAGTTTTTTCAAATTGGCTAAGAAACGCAAAAAAGGCCGGTCTTGTGCTCTTTTAGTATCTAGGAGCATTTCAACTGTGGAAATGTCACAGCCTTCATGACCTTACTTCTGGCCAAATGACAGCACGTGAAGAGATGAGCAGGTTTTTTGACGTTGAGGTTTGTTTACTTGAGCTGTTTTTGTCTGTCTGCTGTTTCCAGGTCACAAGCTCAATAAGGACCTGAAGTACTACCTGAGCTTGAGGTTTCAGAAGTCTTCCCCCGACCACGAGCTGCAGAAGACCATACGAGCCAATCTGTATCGCCATGCTGTGCCTTGTGAGTAAAAATATTAGTAATGATAATTATGTGATGGTGGGTGCTTAAACCAGGACATCTGGCTGAAGAATGGTGTCTTTAACCCGTCTTTAGCATCATTTCTTCATCTTTACCCTAATGACCCACTTTCTTTTGGCTTCTTTCTCATTTGTTTCATCTCCTATTAATCTCATTCTTCCCTCTCACTCACTCATAAATTATTCTTTTACACTTTATTTCCCTTTCATCACTTAAAATCCTCACCAGCTCTGCTTCTAACAAATGAAAAGAGAAACAAACATACATTTTCCAAACACCAACTGTAGTTTATGTTACATATTACTGTCCATTAAAGCCACTCGTGTTTTGACCTCACCAGAGCACCATTTTTGCAGCTGTCTCACATAGCTGTGAAATATACAAAAAGTATGGCTCGAGCCAAACACCCAGCACCGTGCCAGACTCCACAGCTGGGCTCGGTTACGTCACAAACAGTTGGATCTGCGGTTGGGTGACACAGTCCAGCTCTACTGAGTTCATTTTCCTACTGTACTCATGTGTTCAAAAAAACCTTTTTGCTTGAGTTGTGATGACCACAAAGGTCATGAGGCTTGTTTCAACAAAACGGCACAGTGGATCTATTAGGGATTTGATTAAAGAGTGTGTGTGTGTTTCCCCCTGAGGAATTGTTTTATCACACATATCCACAGACATGATTTAATCATCATTGAAAGAGATCCATCAAATACCACTTCCTCCTGTTTCTATGGACTGGGGCTTGGCTGTGTGGCTGTTCGTTTTCATGTATTTGCATTGCACTGCTTCCTAATAAAATGTGGCTTCTAGACTAGATGAATGTGCTTATTTCCCCCTCTCTGTCTCTCTTGTACTTTGCTTTTTCAGTCTACTGCCTTTCTATCCTTGCGCTCAGCCATGTGACCGGTAAAGCCGCCTCTCTGAGCCTTCCCCGGTGCCCTGCCGGGGATTATGATGTTCTGATATATTGAAAATAGATTCCTGCCTGATTATGCGATGAACATGTTGGGCTCTCGCAAAGATCACGGGATGGTGGAAACGCTGTCTGTCCTCTGTGACAGACATTAAAGCAGTCTGAGTGGTCACCAGATGATTAAAGGGATTACTTTTTTTTCTTACTTTTCACAAATCTTTGTGTTTTTTGTGGCAAAATACTGGATACATTTACCTCCACATGCCTCTAAAAGTCCCTAAAATGTAAATACTAAAAGTTACATACTGGATACTTTCACCTCTATAGGCCTCTAAAATCCTTAAAATGAGTCAAATACTGGATATAGTCACCTCTCCAGGCATCTAAAATCCTTAAAATGGGTAACGTACTGGATGCTTTCACCTCATCAGGTATAAAAAATCTCTAAAATAGGTGAAATTCCTGGACATCCTGATTTTCGCCTCGTCATGTCTCTGCAAGTCCTTCACATGAGACAAATCAAAGTAGAAAAAAATCTCTGCTCACAATCCATAACCACACGCAGGCCATAACCTGTGATGAGGGGTCACAAAGCACATTGCTTCATTTTAAGGGGTCAGAGGCCAAAAAGGTTGGGAACCACATAAGGGATGCTGATTTAGACATTACTGCCAGGAGATTCTGTGAAACCCTTCGAGTTGTCTTTAAAAATTACAGGGAAATCCGTGAGCCATCACACATGGTGCTACTTTCACTAAACTTAGAGGACAACCTTTATAACTGTATTAAAATGTGGAAGTGTAATTTCAGTGGACTGGTGTAAGCCCTTAGGTTACAGTATGAACAAGGTCATCGGTCGTAACTTTCCTGAGAAGCTAAAGTTAAATTAGGGCAATAACCTTTCGGTCAGTTAGATGTGAAATTATAGATAGGAGGAACAATGTGTAGCTGTGGTGTCGTTTTCATTCAGAGTTTTATCATAATGTTCTTTAGGGTCATCTTAACCAAAAAAAGCCTCATTGTTTTCAGATTTGCTATTCTTCACTCTGCTTTGTTAGAGCTGTAATGAAGTGTGTTCCCCACTGTGATGATTCACTGACAATAAAGTAAAGACAAATATCCAAAGGTGCAGAAAATGTTTCCTTCTCATGGTGATTAGCAAAACTCAACAATACCGCAGCTGTTTCACCGTTAACAAGTCTACAGCCATGCTAGCGGCTCTGTGAGGCTGAACAGCTAAATGCTAATGTCGGCATGCTTACAGTGACAATACTAACATGCTGATGTTTAGCTGGTATAATGTTTACCTTGTTCATCATCTTAGTTTAGCGTTTTAGAATGCTAACATTTGTTTAATTAGCACTAAACACAAAATGCAGTTGAGGCTGATGGGGATGTTATTAGTTTTGTAGGTATTTAGTCATAAACCAATGTAATGAAGATATTTTGACCTGATGATGGCGCTAGAAGAAAAGTCAGGGGATCACCAAAGCTGTAACAGTTCATCCTGAGGGGAACATAAATGTCTGCACCCAGGAACAGGGATGTCAGAGGAGGAAACAAACTCTAAAAAACTCTACAAAACTACAATGCTTATCAGTATTTAAGTACAAGTTTGAGGTACTTTACAGATTGAGATGTTAGATACAAAACATATTATCATCTTTTAAAATAAGATTCATTGTTATAGATTAAACTACCCAACAGTGTTTGAAGTAGTTAAAATGAGCTCCAGCTGGACCAGCTACAACATTAAAACGCTGTTTAGATGTTAGTGCATAATAACGATCCAATAATAAAATAATATAACACTCACAGGGACAGTTCTGTAATAAGTACATTTGATACTTTAAGTACATTTAGTTGCTAATACTTCTGTATTTTTAATTTAGTAACGTTTTAAATGCAGGACTTTTACAGTGTTATTGCTACTTTCACTTAAGATCTGAATATTTCCTCCATCACTGTCTTTCCTCATTGCTATTCATGATGAGGGGTTGAAGTAGTGTTGCAAATAGGTAGATGAAGAATAAACAGAGTAAATTGTATAGACCACTTGAAAATCCTGCCTACCGAGGCACTGCTGAGATTGGGCATTAATGGAGCAGCGGGGCTATGAAGGGAGGAGAAATACTATATAAAAATGTTTGATACTCAGTCGATGTTCAGTATTGCATTTTGTTTGAAGCATGAAGCAAAACAGTCCGGTGCTTAGACACACGGTCACCTGAACACATCCATGTATCCATGGAAGAAGTGCCCCGATTACTCCTTTACTGGAAATATTCCACTCTTTTCCAGGTTGTATCTCAAAATAAAAGGGTCCAGTGTCTCTAGTTAATGGACTCTTTATTGTCAACAAAATACCAAAACCAACAATGTGTTAGTCCATCTCTAGCGTCTCTTTCTAGCTTCTCTACTAATCAAATGTTACTCAAACAGGAGAAAATATTGTTTGTTGGGGACTATTTTCAAACATTAATTTGGTGCACTAGTGAGTATTTACAGCAGCAGGACGGTGTATGTGGGATTGACTTAAAATATACTACAGTGCCCAGATTCATGTTGATAAAGGAACATGTCATCTGGTGAAACAGTGAAGCCCACTGATGTGTTTTTAACAACAATGTAGGTCTATGGCACAGAGGAACAAGATATTTAAGGCTTTGGCTACACAGACAATACTTGTAAGTAGGATACGTTCTTTGTTGGTTTTGTTTTTTTCATGGGATTTGTTGACAATAAGCAAAATATGTAATATCACCAGACGTATCCTGTGTGAGCCTTAATATTAATTTTTTAGTAATGATGCAAAATGTGTGTATGTTTTGACTGTGTGTTTGTCTGATATTTTTCCTGGTAATGACTAAAAAAAGGCAAAAATGGGCCACAACACAATGCTGGGCAGTCTTAACACCGAACTGTTTATACTGTTCACCCCTTCTCTCTCTCGTTCTTTCTTCCTGTCCCCTCCCTCTCTCCCTTTCTTGGTGACCTACTATCGCTGCCACCTCCTGTTGTCTCTCTCTCTCCCTCTCTCTCACGCACACACATGCAAATATTTTCTTGGCATGACAGGGCAGAATGACAAAAGCAGTCAAATAAAAGCCACACTTCTCAGCCCTCTGTTCCCTTTGTCTCTGTGTGTGTCTCTCATGTCTCCTCCCCCTCTCCTGAGCACATGTGTTGCTCCCTCTCCCCGTGCTTGACTCGAACAGGTGCCTTTCCCCTCCACCACTGGTCGAGGTGGGATTTTTTTCTCGCTTTTGAGCATGTGTGTGAATGTGTGTTTATAGGAAGAACACAAGCAATCCCCCCTCCCCTCTGTCCACCTATCCTCCTCCCCTTTTCCTTCATAGCCCCGCTGCTACAGATGGCCATTGTTATCATGTGCAGCAAATGTCACAATTGATAGAGAAGTCGCTGTCCCATGGGATTCATTTCTCTCACGTCTACAGCTGCTGCTTGGCGATGAGGGTTATCTCGGCGTTAACCCAGCGTTTGAGCCACAGAGCGAACCAATCCTCCCTCCCCCCACCTGATCTCTCCCTCCCTCTCTCTCTGCTCTCTTCTCTGTCGTCCTCCTCTCTTCACTTCAAATCCTCCAGTGAGTGTCAGCGTCCCTGTGGCTCGGCTGCTGCTTTCCTCTGTCTCTCTCTGTCACACTCTAGCTGCTCCCACTGTCTCCCTGCCTCTGCTGCTCTCACCCTCCATCTCCCCCCCCC
>LKNJ01002407.1:0-31638 GCA_002120245.1 Maccullochella peelii | reverse complement strand
CTGTCTCTCTCTCTCTCTCCTCCTTGCTGTCCTTCACTCCCTCGCTTCCTTGTTTTCCACTCCACTGCCGATCTCGGGAAAATCATTGTGGGAGACAAATTTCTCTGTTTGCTGCTCACACAAAGAAAGGGATTACGGTTTGATTTGCTGGCTCCGGGCTCGCTCTGCATCCAGGCAAGTGGCAGCTCCTTATTCTCTCCTCCTTCTTTCCTTCTTATTTTTTCCACTCTCACCGCCAACCGCCATCCGCCATCCAATGCCTGTGATGTATGCATGGCAGAGAGTGTGTGTGTGGTTGATGCTGTGTATATAGGCTAAGGGAATCAGGGAAGGTGGGGGTAGGGGTGGGAATTATGTGAGGGAAAGAGGGGGGCAGGCACACTTGGAGCAGGCACGTCCAACCCAGAGGGACAGATGGCCAGTAGCCCTGGTGCTTTTTCCTCTTTGGTTTTCTAATTCACCCTGCAGGCTTTGTGTAAGGCCCACTAGTACACAGACCCTCTTTTCAAGAAGCAAGAGATGGCTGCTCTCCTTAGCTAGAAGAGGGAGGGAGAGGGGGTATCTGTGTGTGAAGAACGGACAGGGTATAGGAAAAGGAGAGAAGAGGAGATGAAGGAGGAGGAGGGGTGCTGCTGTAGATGCAGAGCAGGTTTTTAAGAGGAGCTTAGGATAGGAGAGGAGAGGAGAAGAAATGAGGAGCTGAGAGGGGGGTCATCAGCCTCGAATGCATGGAGGTCAGGTCCAGATGCTGCTCAAACAAAAGGGCTTCTCTGGGGGAATGGCAGGGGGAAGCGTGGCACTCGCCATTGTGTGTGTCGCTGCATTGCAGGGTGCTGCCGGGGAGCCTCATGCTAATGATGGCCATTCATTCTTGTAACGGATGAGTGGGCCCCAGCTTCTGTTTGCCTGCGTTTCACATACGCATGGTTCATATTTTGTTCATGTGACCAAATATCTGCTGTGTTAACACACGACTCGCTCTGGAAACGACGAGGAATGGAAAAACGATGGTTTCCAAGCTCATTGAGGAAGCTGGGCAAATATGTGTTTTTGCATAGTAATGACGTATGAATACAGGTGCAGACTCTGTGTGTGTGTGTGTGTGTGTGTGTGTGTGTGTTTACATGGATTGTGTGTGAGGTTTATGTTTAATGCATGTGTTGGTGTATTCATTCTTCTATATTCTTAACAGATATAGTCACAAACAGGCATCATTTGTCACCATAAAAATAAATCACATACCACATACAGGCCAAAAGGACTGCAGATCTTCCTCCTTGTGTTACCGTTAGTGTGATTGGCAAGTGGGTGGAAGGTGGCAGTGGAGGCTGTGGTCTCTTGACGTTGTTTTTGTTACTGACAATCTCTTCCTGGACCATTTCAAAGGCATCTTATCCAGAAGAAACCATTTAAAACAACCCAACCTCTGTTTCTGTTTCTGCACCTCGAGTTTAGAACAAGCTGTACCTTGAGACTGGTCTTACATTAACTCCATCAATCCTGATGAGAAACCACTGTGATCAGAAATATAAAGCGTATAGCTCACAATAATATTACTGTTATTCAAAATTCTTATTCATGTTTCCTCGCCAAGCTCATGTAAGACAATCATCCCTTGATCTTGTGAAGTAGAGATGTGAAGATTGTTGACAGGATCACCCCAGAGTCACTCAGGTCAATTTAAAGTGATCAGTCCCTAATTAATGCGCTACTGTCTTGTCCCACAACTGCAGAAATGCGTTATGTAGTTCTCTCTGTATGGCGGGGGGGGGGGCTTGCCTACTCAGACCAGCGTGACACTTCAGCCAAACTGAGAGTTGATTATGATAACCCTGTCTTTGAGGTCAAGGAAATGAACTGTGCTAATTTCACTGACTGAACAAAGTTTATCTTTAAAGATCATGTTGTCTTTTACAAGACTAATCTGTGTATGAGTGTCTTGTGATGGTTTGGATGTGGGTCTACTGTGGCGCTCAGCTAGCCCACATACTGTAGCTCCTAAGTGTTTGCGAGCCTCGATGCCTCCGAGCAGTGAGTGTGATGATGCCAGATTGATCTAAAATGGGATATGCTTTAACTTTCTTCACTGAACTTGGCTGCTTACAGTATCTGTTGTGTTTCTATCATATTTACTCTTGTGGATTAGCACACTCTTATTATCCCAGGGCCTTATTTGGTGTTCCATAACAAGGCAATTTTAGCTTCATTGCTCCATCAGTGCAGTTTACTCTACTAATTTACATATTTGGAGTTCAACAAACCTACCAATCTACTTCGGGATTGCAGGTTTTACAGTATGTCTCATGCAGTCAGTGAAGGTAATTTAACGTTTTTGCTTTTTGTTTGAATATTTGGTTGTGGGAATAACTGAGTAGTGCGTTTTGCCATTTTGCAAATTGTAAATGACTGTTTGTCCCCCCCCACCATACTGCTGCCATTTTGTCAGTGTAGTTTCACATTTTGGGAAATTCTTTCTTTCTTGCTGAAAGTTAGACGAGAAGATTGATACCACTCTCATATCTGTACGCTAAACATGAAGCTACAGCCATCAGCCAGATAGCTTAGCTTAGCATAAAGACTGGAAACTTGGCTAGTAATTTCCTGGAGTCTTATTAACACGTTCATTGTTTTGCTCCCTATAAAACCTACAGTAAATCATTGTTTTTCCGTTTGGTTTTAGTACAGATTAAACAAACGAGATATAACATGTTAATTAGTGAGTTTTAAAGGTGCAGGTAGGCAGGATTTTTTTTAACCTTTAGACAGAGCCAGGCTTGACCAGTTATCAGACAGTTAGCAGGCAATATTATATTTTACACATATTCCAGTATCTGCAAAATCCGATAAAGCACAGCACCAGTAAAATCTGTATGAATGAAAGTGAAATGATCCTTCCCATTTGACATTGCAAAATTGTGCAGAAGGATGTTCTGTTGGCAAGCTATGAACTGAGTTTAGCTTTATGTTAATCCAACAAAAACATGTCCTTGTCCTTCAGCTATCCCCCAGAAACAAATGGCATTCTTTGAGTAACAGGCCATTGCTAACCTAAGTAGCCGACCATTTAGCAACAAAGGTACATACTCATGCGGCACGTTGACAGGAAAATCAATAACAAACACCGTCAGAGATATTGCTCATTGGAAATTTTGATTCCCAATTAAATATATCAGGATTAGATGTAGAAAACTATGCCCAATTGTATTTAAGGTAACATATGGAACAGTTACATCAAGATGCTAAATGTAGCATTCATCACTTTAGTTGATTTATTTCAGGACTACCAGTATTTCTTAACTTTTAGCTCTGGTACAATGAGGGCATGTGGCTAAGACTGGACCATGTGTATCCAACCAGAAAGCTGCAGTCCTCTTCCTTCAGGGCAGCTCCTGGGTTTTGTGGTCAGGCTGCCCGGGCAGTAGTCCATGTCCATGCAGGTACAGGCCTACGCTGCCAGGTACAAGCTTTCCTTTGGCCTGCCATTGAGTTCTTAATCTCCCAAGTTTCTAAACAAGTCCAGGCTCTCTGTTCTAGTCCAATCAAAGCATAGTAAACAAATCCAACCTGGAACCAAGTCTGCACTCCCTGTAAAACCAAAAACCCTTTTCATCATATCTACACATGTATATATTACCAAGCTGGTAAAAACAGGAGTATCTTTTATTGTTTATTTATTTTATTTTTTCATCCTTACCCTCATCCTTGTCCTGCTGCCCTCTACACCCTTCCTTAACCCAGCATTCACCCCTGGAGAGATTTTCTCAGTCACGAGACCTGCCTGAAGCTGGCTGTTTATCAGGAGGCACCATGTGTTAGGTAATGTCAAGAGTCTATGTTTATGGCTAAGATAGCAGGAGAAGGAGAAGGGACGAAGAGAAAGACAGAGGAGAGGAAGAGAGCGAGAGAGCGAGAGGGAGGGAGGCAGTGGGCGGGAGTATGCAGGGGGGCTGTGGGGCTGCAGCTATTGGCCTCAGACAGGAGCTGGAGTGTGAATAGCTCACAATGGCTTAGCCTCTAAGCTGGGCTGGACCTCTAATTTGTGCTGCTCGTGGAGCTTTGAAGAAAAACGGCAGCTGCCTACTAGCTGCCTGCCTGAATGAGCTCGCAAGCTGGGAGCTAGCACTCACTCACAGACAACTGGACGATCCATGGATGGTTTGGTTGGAAGAGGGAGAGCAGAATTCAGCCTGCTTGGATTTATCCTTTTGAATATTTCTATGGAATAAAGTGCGGAGGAGAAAGCAGCAGCAGTGGCGGTGTAGAGGTAATTCTGTGACATTTACTACTTCTCCTGGGAATGATGCCCTGTCTTCCGGGATTAGATTGGAAGGGATGTGGGTGGGGAGAATAAACAGATACACACAGAGGCAGAAATACAGAGGCAGGTGGATTCTTTTCATATATATATATATATATATATATATAAGAGACTTTGGTAATCAGTGCCCATGCAGATTTGTGGTGTGATATTGATGAGCTGTAATGTGTTGTGCCATGTGTCTGCACCTTCTCCCTCATCTTTTTCCTTCCATCTTCCCTTCGTTTTTACCTCCTTGAGTGCACTAGCTCTCTCCTCTCAGCTTTACTTGCTCTTTAAATGACAGCTCCTTCCTCCTTTTTTCCATCTTGGTTTATTCCAATAAACGGTGGTTTCTAATAGGTGAAAAAACAACAACCCTGCCATCTTTTGTGTTATTTTACAAGATTTCCAGCTAATGACGCTTTAGACTGTATGTGCTATCCCACTATTCATTTTCACCCCCCCATCCCCCTCATTCTTCTTCCCCATATTGAAAGGGGAGAGATGGGGAGGGAGCAGGGGGAACAGCAGGAGAATAGCGGCTGGGACTCAGCTGTGAGGAGTGTTGTGGCGCGAGCTGAAAGAATGGCCTGTTGTGTTGGGCAGCAGCAGTATTGTGTGTCTGGCCTCTCTCTCCCTCCATCCCCTGTCCTTCTCTTTAATGGGTAACTGCATCATCCCTTTATTCAAACAATCACAGCGAGGAACCTGTTCGTCTTAAATAAAATGTAGCTCTTTGATGAAGAAAGTCACCCTTTCCATAAATTTAGGGCTGGGTGTTTTTTGAAATGTTTCGATACTAGTGCCAGTAAGATACTCAGATACTGAAACAGTACATTTTAGAGTCCTTACTTTAAGAAATATACTGTAAGTGTGATTTTTTTTTTTGTATTTAACAAATATAGAGCTGAAATGATAGTTTAATATGAAGATTAATCAATTAGTCAATCAACAGCAAATTAATCGGCAACTATATTGATAATTGGTTTGCATTTTTCAAGCAAAAACCCCAAACATGACCCAGTTCCAGCTCTTCAAATGTGATGATCTGCAGCTTTTTGTTTGTCTTATGTGACAGCAAACTGAATATTTTTGGAAACTTGACTGTTGGTCCGACAAAGTAAGACATTTGAAGACATAACCTTGGACTTAAGGAAATTGTAATGGCCGTTTTCACTATGTTCTAACAAAATTATTAATCAGTTAATTGAAAACATAATCCGCAGAAAACTCGATAATGTAAATAATAATTAGTTGAAGACCTAAACAAGCCAGTGGTCCTGAACGTTCAGTGTTGTATAAACACAAGCAGTCATAAAATAACTTTGCCTAAATAAAATAGTGCAAAGAGAGCAATTTTGTATTAAATCAGGAACTCTCTGATCAAAGAATAAGTAAAACGGTACAAGCTTTCGGTACTTGACATTTTTCACAACAGACACATTTCTCCTGGTACCAAAAAAGTGTTGACCCTTTATTTTTGTAACTTTGCAGATATACTTGACCGAAAATCTTTCTCGGAACTTGTTCTGTTTTAATAGTGAGTTTTGAAGGCTGTTTGAATGTGTGCATGGTTTTGCGTGTGTGTTTCATTGTGGGAGGCAAGAAGAGGCATTGTAGCTCTTTGCTGAAGCTTCCCCAACCCCACGGTAGTTAATTGAACTTACTACAGCATGGCGAGCTCTTAGCAGCACCTCAGCCCCTGATAGGATCTGGACTGGGGCTGCTATTTGCTTAATCATTCATCTAAGGGCCTCCACTACATTGATTCTCTCCGTTCCCCTTCATAAATCATTATCGGCCAGCAGTCCCTTTAATGGAGGATGGAAGTGCTGATTGAACACACAGCACTCAGGACGTAATACTCACCTTGGTCTCTAGGTCAGCTGATCAGGACTGAGGAAACAGGTCCAGTACCTGTCCATCTCAGCAGCAGCAGACTTCTAGCTTTCAAGCATGAAGATGGAGCGACACATCCTTTAATTAAAATAAGTTTAACACATGTTCAGATCAAATATTGTGTAATATTCTGTGTTAGCCCTATTAGCATATCTAAAAAGATTTGTCCAGCTGACACCGTAATGGATGCAAATGGCCATCCATCCATAGTTTGTGGTTGAGACGCTCCCATCATCTGACCAGTGTATTAAGGGACTACTTGTGTAGATGAGGCCTTAAAGTGCTGCCTCAATCAATGCTGCTCCGGTAATTGGCTTACAGGCCCAAGAGAGTTCCCTGCTAACTCCCTGTGTGACTGTTGGCTTTCTCTGCCCCTCCCCTGCTCTGTCTGCTCTGAGATATGCACGTAATTTCTTCTCACGTCACCTCTCAGCCTCTGTTTTCATAACACACACTTCCCCATCAACACCGAGCGTGTGTTTTTCCTGGAAACACGCCCCACTTTATGCTGTCGCTATGGCTTCTTGTGTTGTGGAGGGGGCAGTTACAAGCATTAGTGGTAAGATTTAGTTGTTTTTTGAAGAACATAAAGTTTGATGTGACATATTTTCACCTTCATTTAAGATATAATCCACCAATTTTTTTTTTAATTACTTACTTAAACACAATTATAGCATTGTTTGTATTTAATGTAGATAAAAACAACCATTTCCCTGCACAGTTTACAGTCACACCATCAGAATAATCTCACTCTCAGGTCAGTTGGAAGTTGCTCAGTCTCGTGTGTGTGTCCCCCGCCATGCTCACACTCCCAACCAGCAGGGGTTAAAAACAGCAGATGTTTAGCTGAACCGGTGTGTGTGCGTGTGTGTGTGTGTGTGTGTGTGTGTGTGTGTGTGTGTGTGTCTACGAGTGTGTGTATGTCTGTGTTAGACAATGAGTGGAAGCTCCCCAGACCATCAACAGCAGGAAGGTGATTGAGGGTATCAGATGTCACCAGAGTGCTGTCAGTGCCCCACTGCCTTTTGTTAATGCACATGTGTGTGTATGTGATTGTGGTTGAGATGGTGGTGGTGTTTGTGTGTGTGTATGTTTCACTATCTTTATTGTGGACATAATCATATCTCTGTCTCGTGTCTCTCGTGTCTCTGAAAACTAACAGTCAAATGGGAGGTAATGTGGGTGTGAATGGAGAGGTATTCAGGTTATTTTGGCCCCAGGTAACAGTGAACCAAACTGAACCAGGGGTCAGAACAGGACATCAAGAGAGAGGCTGCAGAGGATGTAGAGATAGATATCACCCATAGACTGACATCCTGCACTTCACTTGTTTGCACAATGCAAAATGGAAAATATAAAATGTAAAAAGTCAGAGTAAAATTCAAACACAGGTTAAAACACAAGCAAAGAATCACACAGTAACTACAGAAGTGCAGGTAAAGCCAAAAAGCCAAGAGGCTTATCGCATGGCTCCCCTTGAGGAAAAAAACAATAATTCATTTTCACTTGGCAGCTTCTGCACAAGCAAAGCTTTTAGAAAAGTTTGAAAAACTATGATCACATTTTTATTTTTGACTTCTGGGGCTATCAAGTGATTATGTCAGTAGAAAATCTGCTGCGTGTCAGGTGAAACAGCAGTGTGAAACAGACAGACATCCACATGACTGCTTCAGGGTTCATGTTCAGGCTAATAGAAATAAAGTCCAGGGTTACTGTTAACTGTGCAAATTAAGTACTTCACCAGCCAACTAGGTGCTCAACTAATAAAAGGCCAAATGTGAAAAAACTACATGGCAACAGAGAAAGTTAATGTGTACTTTTTTCACCTTATAATCAATAACACGTGTTAAATATATAAATACATAAACAAGACTTAAGAGTCTACAGCCATGCTACTTTCCATGCTCTGTACTCTGCACAGCACTGATTTGAGAGCAGGTATAATGTTTCCATGTTCATCATCTTAGTTAACGTGTTAGCATGCTAACATTTGCTTAATAGCAGATTACCATGGCAGTCCTTCCAATAGTTGTTTAGACATTTCACTCAGAACCACACGTCAACCTCACTGTGGCTCTAGAGTAAAGAGTCGGTCTAGACCTGCTCTATATGAAAAGTGCCCTGAGATAACTTTGTTATGATATGGCGCTATATAAATAAAACTGAATTGAATTGAATAGAGCGCTAGAAAAAAAGTCAGGGGATCACCAAAGTCATTAGGATACATTGTTTGGGAACCAAAAACTTTTGTGTCAATCCATCTAGTAGATGTAGGTATTTCACTGGATAAGTGAAAACTTCGACCTGCAATCCATCCAATATTTCAGTCTGGGCCAAAATGGTGGGCCGAAGAACCAACATTGCCATCCCTAGAGCCACGCCACTAACATGGTCACAAACAACACTATAAATATAAAGTGTCATTTAAACTGAAGACTTATGAAAGCTCAAAAATTACAATTAGTACCAGATCATATTTTTTTTAATCCTTTAGCCTTCTACTCATGTACAGTACATTATGTTACATGTGGATATCCCTGGCAGGATTGGGCCCCATTTAGACGATATAAACATTTACTCAGCTACATAAATTAAATATTTAGTCAGCCTCCACAGATAACAGCTTCCCTCTTAGTATAAACTCACACCACTTGAGTCACCCTAACCAAAAGGGCTGCAGTGCAACTTTGTTTCATGCAAAAATGTGAATTGTACAGTAAAAAACAGTGTTTGGCATTTTGAACAAAATAAACCCCCATTTATGTTTTTTTCCCCTTGACCTTGGTGCAAATACTCAGTGTAGTAGCATTTCGGTGGATCTATATTAGCTCAGTATTTGTGATGATAAAATGCCAAAGGATGTGGAGCAATATATGAAGTAAAATATGAATGTTTGGCTGCTAAAACAGTTGAGCCCTGTGCATTGTAAAAGATTCAGTAGCCAGATGGCCTTAAAATCTGCTTTTCTGTCCTCTAAATGTTTTGCACAAGCACTAGCTCATGCACAGTGGACAGTAGTAGAAGCATTCAAAAACATTTGGAAACTGCAAACTCCTCTAGATTCTGTCGGGAGTCCATTTTAATGAGATTAAGGAGATTAAATTGAAGATAGTTTCTATTCACTGTACATGTTTTGATGCAGGTGGAAGTGAGGTTTTACTTCAATGTGAAATAATCAAAAACATTTTCTGTTTTTAAGTAATCAAGAGAGACCGTGGACAAATCAACCAGTCATTGTCTTTGTGTCATGACTTGAGCCGGTAGTAAGGCCAGCGCTTTCATTACAGTAATTGTTGCTCAGAGATAAGACCATCTCAGTTTTGCTGCTTTCTGTGGCACCTTCCTCAGAGATGTTGCTGCTATACTGCACTGCAAGTTGCTCTCTTTGGGGGATGTTAATCTTCTTCTTATACAAGCCCTTGGTATTCTCCAAGACAGACATTTATGTGTGGATGAATACTGCTTTTTTTTCCTATATTGCAGATTAAGATAACCAGCTCATGTGAAAATGACTGTTAAAAGTCTCCACCATGATTCAAATACATAGAGGTACCTACTGTAAGGTGATATCATTTCTCCAAGGTCTACAACTCCAAGGTCTGTAATTAATGACTTAGGACAACTCGGATGCTCCTGCAGTTTATGGTGCGTGTTCGGTAGCAGTGAGTGAGTGGCCCAGTATTAGGAGACAGGATGTGGGTCATAGCAGGCACTCAAAACAGGCCACTTCAGGGACACATGTCCCCTGCTCTGGAGCTTTTTATGAACTGCCAGTGAAGACAGAAACTGGCTTCCACAACTTGCTATTTATAGTCCACACTATGAATACACTATATATACAGTATATATACTGTATAAGTGTGTGTGTGTGTGTGTGTGTGTGTGTGTGTGTTTACACACTCCTTCTCTCCTCTATCTGTGTCTCTATCTGTCTCTCTGGTTGTGTGTCTGTGTGGTTCTGTCAGTGTGGATGCTCGTACCTCCACCCGTGTGTTTACTGTAAATGTTATGCCATATACAGACTGCAGATAAATCTAAACCAGAGAACAGTGGGTGGTGGTGGTGGTGGTGGTGGTGGGGGCTGAAATGCAACACTACTTTTAGGTTTGTACTGTAAGATTTGGCTCAGATTTTGCGCCTCCACTTCCTATACAGGGGGGTATAATAACACACTTTAGAACTTACAATCCACTACAATGGGACTTAAAAAACTTTCAGCATTAGTCAAGAAATTTGGATATTTGGACCTCATATCTTCACAAAAGCAGGGTTATAGCATTGGATCGCTTTATGTTTCGCTTTAATTTTTTTTTATCGATTCATTTTTTAATGAATCTACTTATTGTTAAGTCTATAAAGTAATCAGAAATAGTGGAAAATGCCCTTTAACCAGACCTGAAGTTAATGTCTTCAAATTGCTTTTTTTGTTTCACCAACAGTCCATAACCCAAAGATATATAACACATTAGAGCTGCAACCATGAGTTGTTTAATCGATTAGTTGATCGACAGAAAATTAATCTTCAAAACATTTATTTTGATCACTAAATAACCATTTAAATCAATTATCAGCATAAATGCCAAAAAATCACTGTCATCTTGGGCTTTGGGAAACTGTAACAGACATTTTTCTAATATTTTGTAGATTCAACAATTAATTGATTTATCGATAATTAAAATAATCATTAGCTAACAGATAAAAGCAGAAAAATAACTCACATTTAAAAAGCAGGAACCAGTCCATGTTTGGCATTTTTTCTCTGTTGTTGCCTAATTTTGTCCATCAACTAATCAGTTGATCGACTACTCGTTACCGCACTGGTATGTTTTGCATTGTACAGAGAGAGTGTTAGGTATAACAGTGCAGTGACAGAGACATAGAGGCAATGATGATGATGTGACAGAAGCGAGGATAGGCTTGCCTGGACTCCTTTATCCTTTTAGCAGTGCTTAGATCAATACACACACACACACACACACACACACCCGCATGCATGCACACACCCAGCTTCATCCTTGTCAGAAAGAGAGTGAGATGGTACTCACTCAATAACACGATGCCCAGACAAGATGAAAGTGGAGATGTGAGGAGGACCAGCACAGAGCGTGTGCTACACAATAAGCCAGAGGTGCTCTGTGTGTGTTTGTGTTTGGCTTCTCGGTGGTTGTTTGTCAGACCGCAAAAGGTGAGAATGAGGGAGGACGCGCAATAACTGTTTGTTGTGCAAGGGATTTCATGTGCCCATTAGGTGATTGTTTTTCCTGTGTGTGTCATGTGTCTGTACCACCCTCATTCCAACATTTGGCAGATTCCCCGTCACAGCAGCCCTGTACTTCCTCCCTTCTTCTCCCTGTGGGGATGGCATGGAGCTGCTGATTGAAGTCGTTGTTAAGAGAGAGATTGATACTGATTGGATGTGAACCTGTGAATATTTTCAAACGCAGGAAGACTTAAACACCTTTTAGTGAGAAATGAAGATGAAAGAGGAGGAATTAATGGCGAGGTACATAGCGTGCATAGCAGGTGAAAGAAGGAGATGCAAAGGACGAATCAAGAGAGATGGTGGGAGGGACACAAGATGCTTACAAGCTGTGCTGAGCAGACAGTGAGAATTATATTTAGTCACTACACAATAAAAAGTAAAGGGTAACAAAGGGGAGCTTTTGAAAGCCATATTATGGATGCAGTCCAGCTGACTGACTTGCAACATTGCCTGCAACAGCTTAATACAGCCAGAGAGATTAAAAGGATTGTAACCTCGGTATAAACAGTGTAGCAAAATCTCTGACGGTAGACAAATTTCTATCGTCTCACAGTATATCAGTATAGATGCTGCATGACTTTACCACTTTGTTGTAAAAAGACAATGGAATCAGGTTGTAATTTGGTTACACAAAGGTTGATATGTATGTGCTACTAGCAAATCAAACACTGATGCAGGCTGTAGATTTCCCTACAAAACACACTGCATCACATGACTCTTAATCTACGGGTAGGTTTAATTGCGGTTTACTTGTAGGCTACTTAGTTATATTGCAGTATTGCTGTTATCTCTACGTAGTAGTTCATATACTTAATTTCCACTTTGGGCCAGACTGAAATATGTCAACAACTATTTGATGGATTGGCTTGAAATTTGGTACAAACATTCATGGTCCCCAGAGGATGAATCGCAATGACTTTGGTGATCGCCTGATTTTACCTCTAGCACCACAATGAGGTTGATATTTGTGGCTTTGAGTGAGATGTCTCAACAGCTATCGGATATTTTGCCATGAAAGTTGGTGATTCATTGTCCCCTCAGGATGACTTGTAACAACTTTGGCGGTCCTCTGACTTTTCATCTGGCGCCACTGTCAGGTCAAAATTTAAGTTTTCAACTAAATGGTTAACATGCTGAACATACCTTCTAAACTTCAGCATGTTAGTATTGTCATTGTGAGCATGTTAGCATGACGACGTTAGCATTTAGCACAAAGCACTGGTGTGCCAAAGTACAGCTTCACAGAGCAGCTAGCAGAGCAGCTAGCTTGGCTGTACACTCTTAGTCTTCGCATGTTTTTGAAGAAGAGTTTTGGTTCGGATGCATGTTCATGTTTACATCTGCTGCCCCTGAGGTGTAGGCCTCGCCTATTATTTGTTGTGTGGAGATATGGATTTGCATGTTTTAACTTGTAGTTTTAAAGCCAAAATATCCTTGAAGAAGTCATTTATTGTGATCATTTTCTTTGGTAGTGGCAGTGACACTTGAAGAGTTTTGATCAAACTCACAGGTGAAAGTACTCCAATGGCGTTATGTTCTGTTAGAATACAACTGATGGATTTCCTGTTTGGTTCTGCCTATCAACCTTCACTGTTTATATTGTCCCCACTCAACTCCTGGAGTTGCCTCATTGATATTTAAACTAGTACCTAAACGACCTATCAGTAAATGGATTACTTTACTGTTATCTTTCATTGACATTTACCATTTCACATGAATTATTAATTGAGGTACAGACATTTATAAACTTTCATCCTAAAAAATAGTTCCGCAGGATGTAACATCTGTAGCTAGCAGAAGTATAACCAGAGTAACACCAACACATTTGAGTAGCCTCTATTGTCAACATTGACTACTTTTATGCCCTTCGGAAGAATTCTGTGTTTTTGATGTTTAGAAATATTTTCATTCTATGTTTTATGTCTAATTAGATGATTAGAAATAAACAAAAGGAGGATTTCTTGACTATGGAGTGATATGTTTACTTGTGAAGTTCGACATTTTGGGAAATATGCTTATTTGTTTTCTTGCCGAGCATTAGATGAGAAGATCAATACCACTCTTATGTCTGTACGTTAAATATGAAGCTACAGCTAGGAGACGGTTTAGTTTAGCTTAGCTTCCCCCGTTTAAAGACTAAACGGTGGAAGCAGCTAGCTTGGCTCTGTCCAAAAGTAAGCACCTCTAAAGATCACGTTACTGTGTAGGTGTTTGTTTAATACGTACAAAAAAAACAAGTTGTGGTTTTACATGGAGTTACTATATGTGTGCCAGGCAAAGAAATAGTCCCACATGTAACCCCCTGTCAAACCACAATGTGTTGTTTTTACAGATTTAACAAATGGGATACATTTGGGCAGAAAGAGGCTAATACTAAACAAAGACACAGACACATGGGCAAGTTTGTATCATTTCTTACAGCCACAGAAAAATTGCTCATGGTGCTAAACACCTATGGTGAGCGTGCTATTTTTTTTATGAATGTCCTTAGCTTAGCCACTCAAATGAGTAGACAAAGTGCACAAAGTGTGCAGCCTCTTTTCAGTTAGCTACATTTAAGCCAAGGTTAGTGTTGAATTAAAATGCCATCAGTACAACCAATGAGAGATTTGTCTCCTTTCCTTTAGTGACTAATCATACCCACTGACACCACTGACATTTTGAAATGCAATGTGCAAAAGTGGCTTTTCAAGAGCATATTTGATGCCTGCAGGAGTAGGCCCGGGCCTGTCATATTTGATTTTCTAAAAGCAAAACAAAGTAGACAGCAGAACACAGAGATCCTCATTTCACCACAGTTCAAAGAACTATCACTTTTTCTACCAATGTTCAGTCAGTCAAAAGATCTGTCAGTTTTGATTAATTATTCTAATCATTTTTAGACATGGTGGTGGCTTTATAAAGCTTTTAATGTTTTTTTCCCCTGCATGTGGGAAAAACGCAGAACAAGAAATACAGGGAGCGGAAACCAGTAATGTAATCCAATGCAATAGCCTTGCAATAAATGCTATGTTTGTGAAGTTCATAATGTTTAGTTTTTTTGCAGTGACAGAGAGATATTGCTTTAGCTCTTGAGTTATTTTAAGTGGGGGCTTGTGTTGTTGTGTTGAATTGCATTTATTTTACAGGTGTTACTGTTATTGTGCTAGTCTGTACCTAGCCTTTATGAAAGCTCTATAGGTATAGGTTTTTCGCTACCAGTACAACAATGTTCAAAAGAAAAAATAACACTCATGCATTTTTATATTATGTGTACTTGTATGCTCTCTGGATGAATAAGTACCAATCTTGTCCCTGAACAAAGATTTCTCTCTGTGGGATTTGGTGGTATTTGAAAACTGAAGACATTTCCAAATGTGCTTGTGTTTCATTTTTCCATTCATGCATTGCACTGGTTGGTTTCTCACAGTGAAAGAATGGAGCCCATTGATGACTGTCAGTGGAAGTTAGTTCATCAGAGCCGGGCTGAGTACGGCCCAGTCATTGTTTCTCTGACTAGAGAAAATAGAGACTATCCACAGTTATAGTAAAGAGACAAGTCTGACCTCACTGTTTCTGTCGCACACTGAAAGCATTCAGACTCTCTCTCCTGTGAATCCAACTGAAGACAAGCTGCCGGGTATTCAACAGGAGTTATCTACCAAACTTAACAAGATGTTCTCAGATTAGTTAATGATTTTTTCTAAAAAGACGTCATTGGTTCTTTAACAACAATAAAATGTGTAAATGTCATCATGAAGTGCTGATGAAAAACATATTTTATCATTGTACTATTCTGTACCTATCTCTTTTAATATCTCTGGGTCTATCAGGCCATTGTGGAAACTGTTTCAATCAATGAGCAAGACTGCTTTATAGCAAAACTGGAATTTTATGACTGTAACTAACAATTATTTTGATTATCGATTAATGCTGATTGTTGTCTCGTTTAACTGATTCATCTTTTGTCTATAAAATGTTGAAAATTGTGAAGAATTCCCATCAAAAACTTTCCAAAGCCGAAGGTGATCATGAAATGTCTTGTTTTGTCCAACCAGCAGTCTAAAACCCAGAGATATTCCGTTTATAATGATATGAAATATACCAAAGGAAAGAAAAAAGGAGAAAATACTTTTTTAAGGAACTGGTACCAACAAATGTTTGACATTTTTGCTTGAAAAGTGACTTAAACAGTTATGAAAATTGTTTTTGTCTGTAGACTATTTTGCATCAATGTGGTGAAATATGTGGATTAGTGAAAAACAACATTCCTGGCTGCTTATTTTATCCATTAAGAATTTCAGGGCTGTCACTATCTTCTGATTTTATTTCTTGATTAATTGATTAATTGTTCGGTCATCAGAAAGCAGCGAAAAATGCCCATCAGAATATGTTAGAGTACAAGGTCACATCACCAAATGTCTTGTTTTGTTTGACCAAAAGTCTAAAACCCCAAAATAATTACATTTACTCTCATGTAAGACAAAGAAAAACAGTGAATTCTCACATTTGAGGCAAACAATTAATCGATTATCAAAATAGTTGCAGATTAATTTCTTTTTGATTGATTGCAGCTCTAAACAATTTCTTGATTTATTTTCCAGAAAATGTTTAATATCACGATATAACATAAAATTACATATACTATGATCCATATCTGCCATACCTCCTATAATATATCTTTATAAACATTAATACTGCCACTGCTGGCATTACTCATACTAACTACTATATACTATATAAATGTGATCATCATGTCCAGCTCATTTGTGTAGCTATGAAGGTTTTTGTGTGGTCACACTGTTCCCATGAAGATCTTACTATCAGGGCATCGAGTTGGATCCACAAGTGTTGTCTCTTTGATTTTAAAGAAGGAACATATATACTCTACTTTTTGCTTATTCTGCTAGTTTATGTGTAATGCACTACTGGCTGCCTTTTGTTGATCTGGTCCAGCTTTAAACTGCTGATAGATGCATTGATGACAATGAGTTGAAAAGTTGAATTTCTGTATTTATTTATTTTTTTCCTTTTTTCTTTTCCATCTTCAGAAGGAAGAGATGCTGCTCTTGTTTGGGATTAGGTTTAAACACTCAGGAGTCGACAGAAGAATTCTGTGTTTCTCAGAAAGTATACATTGCTTACTTCAATAATAAATGATTTTAACCACTAGTGTATTATACTTTCTGATTTGAGAAACAGTATTGTTATATTGCTGTAACATGATAAATGTGACATTTTGTCTAAAACTGGAATCCCCACTTTGTCTTCCCTTGTTTGAGTTCGCTGCAATCAATAATTTAGTGGTTCCCAGTGCATCGGGACATACTGTTACTCAACATCTTGGTATTGAATTATAATGAATTAGCAACCATGGCTATGACATCATTAAATACATCACAGTGTGGCGACAGATTGCACCCGTGCAACAAGAGTGATGTCCTACTGTAAATATTGGATTTAGCTACGTAACCCGGAAGCTCAGATTGTTTCATGTAGGAAGTTGAATTGTCAAATGGTCGCAGAGTAGTTCTCTGATACATAAACTCTGCAAATATGATGCAGAACCACTCAAGTCATCATGAAGGATAAAAAATTTGCAGAAAAATGATTGTTTTATGCCAAACATATAATGACGTAACACATAACAGAAGTTGGAAGATTTGTTGTAATGAAGCAGTGTTGAGCCGTCAGTATTCTGTACTATAGGCACACCAGAACTACTCATCCTATCAGAGCCCTCCACTGTGGGGAATAGCCTGGAATAAAAGATCCATTCCCTGCTTAGCAGATAGCGTCATTAGAGCACACTGAGCCTCAGAAACATCTCCCACCATGGGACCACCCAGTCCTATGATCCAAACTCCCAGAAAACTTCACTTTCATCTCATCCTGATCCTGAATACAAAGCAGCACTTTGCTTGTGTGCTGCTGCTGCTGCTGCTGCAGCAAGCGGTCAGTTAGATGATATATCGTGGGTTTTTTTTATCTTCATGTGAGGGATTTGTTTTGTTGCTTACATTCTGTCAACTACACTACGTCTTGTCAAATAAATTGCCTCCTCCTTATTAATTTATCTTGAGTATCATTTTCCAAGTGGCAGGGAGAAAAGCGATAAAGAGAATCAGTGTTGCCTTTGCAGTGCAGTGCAGGTGTAGGGCTGAGCGGTGCATGGTAAAGACTTGCCTATTATCAGGGTGTTTGTGGGCTGGATGTACCCTGAGGGATGGAGTGTCAGCTTGCATATTGGAGAGGCTCTGGTAATCACTTGAACAAGCAAGAGTCTTGTGTCAAACATGAGCTTTCTCACCCGTCTAGAATAGAACACAGTGATGATGTTAAACTGGTTGAAGAGCAATAAACCGTAATTTCTGCACTTATCTGGTTTTAAAAAGTGATTTTTAACCAGTTCTTATCCATGCTAGTGGCATGGATCTAGTTATGGTTCTGTTGGTCGGTGGGTCCACCACTTTGGTTCAGAATGAAGTATCAAAATGACTTTGGTGATCCCCTGACTTTTCCTCAAGCTCTACCAGCAGGTTGACCCTTTTGGCTTTTACAGAAATATCTCAACATCTACTTGATAGGATTTTATAGAGACATTCATGGTCCCCAGAGGATGGATCCTACTGACTTTGGTGATACGCTTTTCCTCTAGCACCATCAGCAGGTTGACATTTTTGGTTTTGGCTGAAATGTCTTGACAGCTATTAGATGGATTGCCATGAAATTTGGTGCAGATATTCATGTCCCCTCAGGTGTAATTGTAATGGATCACTTTGATGATCCTCTGATGATTTCATCCAGCATCAAATTTTTCATTTGTCCAATCCTTTGGTTTATGACCAAAAACCTGCAAAACCAATGACATTCCAATCAGCCTCAGATGTAGTTCGTGTTTAGCACTAATTAGTAAATGTTAGCATGCTAACACGCTACATTAATATGTGCTAACATTTAGCTCAAAGCGCAGCTGTGCATAAGTACAGTCTCACAGAACACCTAGCTAGCATGGCTGTGGACTTGTTACTCTTGTTATAAGGTAGTTTCTTTCTAGTAGGAAGTTACTGTACGTCTGTTAACCATCACTGAGACCCAGTAAGAGTCTCAATGCGTCTCTACTGCATGTATTACAGTGGAGTCTATTTCCCTTGAGAGGGGTGTGAGAGTACATTGTACCCGTGTGTGTATGCCTATGTACATATGCATGTATAGTCCTGACCTAATCACAGATGGGTTATAACTTCCGTCAACCATCTGGCCTGTCATCTCATCTCCCTTTTGTAAAGGCAGAGACACAATAGCCCCCTAGTCTCTATTGTCTGGTGTCAACTTCCTTCTACAAAGCATTCCCACTACAAAGTAAAAACACTGCAGACCACTAATTGTTAACTCCAATAGGGGATCAGGTTTAGGGCAGTAAGGCCAGCAAGGAAAACTTTAACGTTGGTTTACCTTTTAACAGATTTTGAAACCAAAGGGTTGATTGAGAGTCTGAGAATCAGCCCTCTAATGTGCAATTCTTTCAGTTTCACTGTCTCGTGTTTTCTTTCCTTTATACACAAAGGAATCATCCCTGGTTTATATTGTCTCAGACTGAATTAAGCTTTTATTGTACAACAGTTAAACATAACAACACCTAAGAATGCAGTAAGCGTAGCTGTTCAGCATTTCAGCCATGACAGGGACAATGCAGCTTTACCAATCAATAACAACTAAAGTAAAATGACTATAATACTATTATGTCGGTGCATTTTACAATTCCAGACTCACCATGAAGGAATTGATGGATTGATAACAGTATCAGGCCTATTGCTTAAGGTGACCTTTATTTTATCTTCTGACTTATAGCAGGCAGCAGTTTCCCATGTGGCAGAGAGAGATTTCATTTCTTGACATAATATTCGCAGCCACTCACCAGTCTGAATAACAATCACGCCCTCTTGATTTCAGAACTCTCTCATTTACTGCTTTGGAAACCCTTCCCCATGGCTGGTCATCATCTCAAAAAGCTGAATGAATATTGGGATGTTGACTGCATTTTAACACTAGTGATATGCTTTCAGTGTGGTAGTTGTGAGAGAAGCATATTGAACATCCAGGAGGAAAAATCAGATTTCACCTTCTGTCAACTGTAAGCATGTCACCTGAATTTTAACAGGTTATTGGCAGCCACCTAAACTTTGTTTGTTTTTTCCTGTCCTTAGGTACGACCCGCCCCCCTCGAGACGGAGAGGTTCCAGGGGTGGATTACAACTTCCTGTCTGTGGAGGACTTCCTAGAACTTGAGGAGAGTGGCACACTTCTGGAAATAGGAACATATGAAGGTGAGGATAATGGTTATTATCATCATCATAACTGACACTCCATGCAGCTCGTGATAGCGCAGGTGTCCTGATTCTCCACAGATACAATGAGCGTAGCAGCAATCGACATTTATTTTTTCCTACATGCACTCAGTTGATTCTGATTAGACTGTGCATGATGGGGTGAGATGCATCCATGAGACAGCAGGTCACTCCACATCTGCCCCTCTCACTCTGATTAGGACAGTGTTGTGCAGCGCTAAGTCTCACTGACACAAACCTGTGTGTGTAAACATGTGTGTGTGTGGGTGAAATGTGTGTTTGCGAGCCTGTGTGCTATGCAGGGCTAAGTCTAATTCGAGTGTATGTGTGTGTGTTGTGTGCATGCGGCTGAGAGAGACTGTTACGACATTAATCTGCTTGGCACAGGTTCTGCTGTGTGTTGGCACATTTCTCCCTTTCACGCAGACAATGTCAAATACCTGTCCACAGGAGTCTGTGGCCATCCAGACAGCCAGGGGAAGACAGGATTATTGATTCATAACTAACTCTGGATTTTTACGGATATATTATTATATGGAAACACATTTGATTATATGTACATTCTTTTAATTTTCCTCACAGTTTTGTCAAGTAATTTTGTTTTTTTACTCTCGAAGGGAATTAGCATATTTTTGTCAGACAACCAGCGGAGAATCCAGGTAGTTACTGCGCCCAACCACGAAATAGCCACATAACGCCCAGCAAAAAAACCAGCAAATTGTAATTTTTACACTTTGGTTTTTGTACAGATTTAACAAATGAAACACAACAACGTATTAGTGAACTTTAGAGGGGCTGGTAGGTGGATTTTGTTACCTATGGTCAGAGCCGTTTTAGTCTTTATGCTAAGCTATGCTAACTGGTTGCTGGCCCCAACTTCATGTTGAACCGACAAAACTGGTATTAATCTCCTCATCTAAGCGTATTTCCCGAAAGCTATTGAGCTATTCCTTTAATATTGCCATATGCATTAGACCCCTTGGCCACCAGGGAGCCTCTTTCTCTCATATTTACAAAGAATATATGGATGAACGTGATAAATTCTTTGTTTACACCGCTGACAAAAACAGTGTCAGTCAGAAAAGGCTGCTAAAACAAGCTGGGTGTTGTGAGCTGGTCCATTGTTTTTGTTCAGTGTGCTTTTCAGAGTCCAGACAATGCAGCTCTGCAGCCTCAAACACAAACTAGAACCGTTTTGCTTTTCCACCAGCTGCTTATTTCCACGACTTGTAGTCACATTGTGATCCAGCTTTATGTCTTTTCATCTCCATTATTCAGAGGTTTCATAGACCCTCTGCCTGTTTTTTTTTTTTATCCCCGACTTCCTCTCTCTGTCTCAGTTTCTCCTTCTCCCTCCTCCTGTGTCTCTCTCTCAAGCATGCTAATGTCCTTCTTGTTGCCTAGGTAACTATTATGGGACCCCCAAGCCGCCAAGGCAGCCCATCATTGGGACAGTGATTCTCAGTGATGCAGGCTCCCAGCAGTCCACCCCAAAGCGCACCAAGTCCTACAATGACATGCAAAACGCCCGAGTAGTGCCTGCTGACGACGACGATGACGACCAGGCCACGGAAATGAACAACAGTTTTACAGGTGAGGGCGTAGCTGTACGTCTCCAGGCTCCCTCTGTTTGTTGAAGTTTCTGTTTCTGCAGCTTTCTTTCTTTGTCCGTACATGTGTAGTATTTCCCATCTGTGCTGTGTTTGTTCTTGAGTGGATGCTTGTTTAGGAGTGTCTGCGTACGCATGTGTGTGCCCAAGATTAGGAATACAGAAGGAGAGAGATAATGTGTGTATGTTTATGATCCTCTCCTCTGTTGTACGGCGCTGGGTGTCTGGTGGTTACATCATGTCATTGTGAGGCTGATTCCTTCTCCTTGAGCCTCCAAACACTGCCATCTGCCTGTGAGGAGGGGTGTAACAGGGGAAGAAGTAGATTACAGGCTACACTCACAAGATTCATCGTTTTCTCTCCATACTACAGGCCTCACATCCTTTCCTACCTGTATATTCTTTTTTCATTTTTCTTGCTTTTGCCCATTAAATTCCCATCCAGCATGTGTACATGTTCATCAAGTGATAATATGTGTGCCTCAGGTGATAATAGTATTTTAATGCCAGATATTTCTCAACACGTCTTAGCAGAATTGTCATCTGCAGGTAAATCATCTCCGTATTATATATATATATATATATATATATATATATATATATATATATATATATNAAAAGAAAATAGGTGACAATGTGAGATTTTTATGCAGAAGCATCAGTGTTTAGCATCTTTTCCTCTCTCCTTTGAGCTCTATCCTGTTTTTCAAGAGATGGTGTGTTTTTTTTCTCTCTTGATGCTGTGAATCTATGCACTCTCTGTATCCCCCTGCCAGGCTGCCAGAGTGTTGAATTAGCATTTGATCAACCCTGAAAGGCCCACGGAAGTGGTGGAGGACATTGGGCCAGTACTGGGGAGCGAGTGGGGATGGGGGTTGGGATAGCTAGCTTTAGGAGAAAGGGTGGGGGTCAAAAAGAGTTTGGGAAAGACTGTTGCTGAAAGAATTAGCATATTTCTGGGGCCCTTTCAGTACACTAAAAGTGGGTGGGAGCCAAACTTCAGACGGGGGAAGGGGAAGTGCTGGGAGCTTGGTGTGGTTAAAGTAGCATGCTATGTGCTAGAGAGTATCCAGAGTGAGCATGTCTGCTTATTTCATCTGTTCCTTTCTTGCATGCATGAGACATAAACTGTGTTTTTGTGCTTTGTTTGGTGTCGTTCCATGTTGTGCTCGTTGTGCTACCCAGGATCCTTAGTGCGTAGTCTCTTCCCCTCTCCTTTGTTGTGCACAGGTAACCCTAACGACCAGGACGAGAGCCGCGGTGGCATCCTCCGGCCGTACCCCGCACGTGACAATGCTCCATCCTGTGGTCTGAACAATGCGGCCACCTCCACCGCAGAAAGTGGGCAGCAGACCCTCGCAGAACCGCAGGTCTCTCCAGAAGACCCGCTGGGACAGCTGCCTGAAAACTGGGAGATGGCGTACACTGAGAGCGGAGAGCTTTACTTCATAGAGTATGTATCAACAGCCTGCAACAGTTTGATCTCCTGCACACACTCTTTGCACTGCCTGATTAAGCATTTCTCACCGTAGCTCATACCGTAGTTGGTGTTTTCTGTATTTTACCTGCACTATTATCCCTTTTGTTCGTCCAGTGGTTTGTCTTCCCCCATGATTTGGTTTTTAGGCCTCCCCAGCCAACCTGCCCAGCCCCCTGGGTGCCACTGCTTTCCTGTTAATCCCTGCATGTCCCGATCTCTAAAGGAGATCACATCCTGATCACCTGACTACCTCCACCTCTCTGTCCTCTCTGCAGCACGGCAAAGGCTCACCACCAGGACATGGCTGTGTATTTTCAGAGCTTGTATGTTCATTTCTGCTATCACTGAATTACAGTATGTTCTTGTTTAACAATAGAGGGAAAAATCAGGTTGTTTATTGCTGATATCCTGCCTGTGTCGCTCTGGTATTCTCATTTCTCTTTGCAGCAGACGCCTGCTGTCCTCTGTAAACTTGCTGACGCAGTTTACTTTCTAATTCTTATTGATGCATTCATGCGCCCCTGCTGTGCTTTTATATGTCGGTTTGACGGCCTGTGTTGAATTGTTCTGTTGTCTTGTTTGCTTCCTCTCAGCCACAACACAAAGACCACATCATGGCTGGATCCTCGGTGTAGAGACAAAGCCTCCAGGCCTCTGGAAGAGTGTGATGACGATGGTAAGCTGCTACACATAATTTACGTAATAAAAGTGTACATTCACACTTCTGTGTAGTGTTTTAGGAATCAATAGGTGGTGCATGAAGTCTCATACATTGTGCTCCTCTTGTGTACTGAGTGGTGACATTGTTAATTCCTTAATTTGTCAGAAGCGTGTTCATAAAACACGTTTTATCAGAGTTTTGAAGGCAAGATTTGTTGATATGGTAAGTGTCCTGCATTTACCATACTGTAAATAGTTGATCTGTGTTTGTTCACAACTAGTATCATATAAAAAGATGACAAATAATTCGCAAATATACAAGAAATGTTTGATAAATTCCACACGACGGTTGGATTCAGAACACAGATTGCAAAATTGCACCATCAAGTGGTGAAATTTAAAGTGGCACACTGCACTTCTCTACATTGCTCAGGTTTTTTTTTTTTAAATGTCTTATCCTGTGAATATTAGTTTTGAAACTAAGGGGTTTCTGTTTCCCTATTTGCCTTTCTCTGGACTGTCACTTCATTCTTTATTTTCTCTTGATTCCTCCATCCCCGACCTACCTCTCTTCTGCTATCCATTCCGTTTTCTATTCTTCATTTTGTTTGGTTTGTTTCATCCTGCTTTCATTTTGGAGAAGAAGGGATACATACGGAGGACCTGGAGACGGATCTAGGTACGATTTTTTTATTTTTTTATTAGGCTATATCACACAGTTATGACCTATCCATCTTCGAAAATTGATTATCTCTGAAATGCTGCACTAAATGTGATTTCTTCTGTTCACATCGTTTGAAATCCAAGCTTCTGAATTCTGTCGGCAGGCTGCAGTGGAGAGGTTTCTGAGGCAGCATAAAAGATAGCTGCAAGGAATTAAAGGGGCTTTTGACCACGAGTGGCGCTGTATAGCAATATTAATAATGTTTGTAGTTTGTGCTCTACCAGCTCGCACTCTGCATGCTACAAGCACAGCAGTGATGTGATAGATGCTTGTGCCAGTTGCAGAGAGCAGTGGTGCACGTCGACAGTTGGTGGTGGTAATGTGCTGTAATAGCAAAATGACTGAAGGAGACTGCAAGCTCATGTAAACGATAAAAACAAAAGAAACAAGTCGGCAATGGATTCAATTTGTTTCTTAGGCCTCGAGGATACACACAATGTGTTTTGCTGGGAACCGTAAATGTAAACAAATCTGTATTTGTTTACTGAGAACTCCACAGAGTAACTTTAAAGCATAATGGATTTTCCTGCAGATGCAGATTCCTGCAGAGTGGAAATGGTTCATGTTTAGATAGTAAATAAAACCATCTGATGTAAACCTGACCTGATCATTAGCTATGTCTGCGTCCGTGTCATGACTTATAGAATAGTTTTGGCAGTTGTTTTTATTACTTTTCTTGCTCTGCTCTCTACTGTGAGATGCACCGACTGTATAGGGTTTCGTTGATGATGATAACTCTGCCTTAAATTCTGACATCCATATCCAAAGGTTGTGCCTTTTTGGATCATTCAACAGCTCACGGTTCATAGTGTGAATAACAGGAGATGTTTGCCCCAGATGTCGGACTGATATACTCTATGTACTTCAGTCCTTCACAGGCTGGGAAATGGCTCTGCTGCTGATTTCTTGTCCCAGTTGCAGGTAACACAAACAACCCTGTAATGGAACGAGAGCTCAGTCTCAAACAAGGCTGTAAGCCTTTATTAATGCTGGCTGCTCAGATGCAGACAGCCTGTGATTATTGATTGTGAAATCCAGTCTCTTATAAAAGTGTTTACTGGACTTGGGAGAAGCCCACAGTAACACAAGGAGGTAATGTCTTTGTCTGAAATCAAATACAGTGAGGAGGAGGACTGAGAGCCCAACATCTTAATGGGAATGTGTCAGTTTAATAGGCATCATCTGTCCGTCTGTTCCCATGGAATGTGCTTAGGTGTGTGTACAATGTGCATGGGTGTGTTCACAGAGTGAGGCAATGTTGAGCTGAGCGGAATACTATGGTAATATTTAGTAGGAGAATTACATGCAGTGTCTTGGATGTTTTAGTCATAATGAGCATAATAAAAAGTGGTTGTAGGCAGCAGGAGAGTGATCCAGGTCTTAGGTCTAATTTAGTTTATGAAAACATGTCTGACATGTTGACTAGATTGGTAAATAAAGTGCTATTGGCACAGCTGGAATCCTCTATATCAGTTCAAGGAGTTGATTTGAGTTGAAACATTTCACTTTTACCATTGTAATAAAACAGTCCTTGGCAGGTAGAAACCACAACTAGAATTAAACAATTAAAATGAAAAGAAATAGTAAAAAATGTGCCTGTTTTACAAAAGTAAATGGCTTAGGTTATTTAGTTTTATTTAGTTTTTCTTGGCATTTGATCCCATTGTGGCATTTATGGAAGAATTCAAAACAGCAAAATGCAGAGCCATAAAACAGCAAACTCTGATGAATCGTGCTTACGAACATAACACAACAGATCCAATCTCTTACTTAAAACTGTGAAGAAAAACAGTAAAAAATAAGATACTATATCTACTGGAACTGTATATAATGACTATGTTTGCTACACTGAATGTTTGTGAGTCAACCAAACCACACTAACTTACTCAGCTCTGCTAATGACCGATGTGAAATGTAATGTTATTCTATGTTTAATGTTGTGTTTCTTCTGTATTTCAGAGCTGCCTCCAGGATGGGAAAGGATAGAAGACCCAGTGTACGGGGTGTACTATGTAGAGTAAGTTAATGACACATCTCCTCACAAAGAAAAACAAGGCGGTGTCTCCACATAAACGACCCTCTTCCAAATATTTTCTCTGAGGCTGAACCACATTGATAGGAGCACATTTGATGAGCTTTTATATACTGTAACTGTCATTTCTTATGTTTTTCCAATTAATCTTTACCCTGATTATCTTGTTTCTTCTCCCTCTGACTCAGTCATATAAACAGGAAGACCCAGTACGAGAACCCGGTGGCGGAGGCGCGGCGTCGCAAAATCATGGAGCAGCAGCAGCAACAGCCGCAGCCTCCAGAAGGTGAGCGGTATATTCGAGGTTCGTTTCCTGCCCTGGCACGGCACCATTTCTTTCTTTCTTCATGTCTGTGAGTGTCGTGTCCTTCTAGTTCGTCCAGTGCTCTCCTGGGTTTGGGCCAGACTGCTATTCACTCTTTTGTGACTTCACTTCAACTCCCTTTTCAGGACATGATGTATTAAATGAGTCATGATTCATTAAATGCAATTTTTGATTCTCATAAGTTTGACTAAAATAGAGCTGGCCCAAGCCCCGGTGTCGTCTTTGGTGTTTAGGTTTTAATTTATGTGATTTAAAATCATAAATGATGTGTACCATTTTGTATTTGATCATTTAATTTGCTTTGCCATATAAAGGGGTTGAAGAGATTTTTACTTTAGCCCAGAGGTTTTCAAACTGTGAGTCACACCTCTCCCCCCCCGGGGCAGGTGAGATACGCAGCTCATGGAGGCAATTAAGGTACTTTAAAAACCGTTTGTGCCCAATTCCCGCAATTTGCGTCAAAAAAGGCACTCCTTCTTTGTGTGTTCAGCTTTGACTGAGTTATGACTCAGACGTGATTAGACACATTTTTAGATTCAGTGTGACTTACACTTCTCGAGGATACCATCCCCAACGTCCATCACAAATAAACAACCATAAGTCTGCTTAGAAATCACAGAAAAAAGACGAAACTTATTACTCCAGAACTTGCCTTAGAATTATTACGTTTTTAAGGTTTCTTCAGTATCACAGTAATCCAGTGATAGTTCAGTCTGTACATCCATGGGTACATTACAAACAGGAACTGCTAATAGCTAATTAGACAGTGCCAATTTGCAAAATGTAAACAATTATAGGCTGCAAAAACGGGGCTCAAGTTGTAGCCCACAGCTAGTTCACTGAATCCGTGGCAACATTATACTTCCTGTTTACATCCCCCAAAGCCCTCAAATAATGGGAACTTAGAGCATGATTATCCCCCCAAATAGAAGTAAGACAAAGAATAATAACAGGAGTGACGACATCCATTAATATAAACTTTTTTCATGTTGCATTATCAGTAATGAAGCTCAGATTTTCCCATCAAAATGTTTGGGTCTCATATTCCTGACACATTGACACTCCTCTATCTATTCATATACAGATGTTTGCCCTGTGCTGAAAACCTCTGGACATACGGGCACAGTTGTCTGGATTTTGTTTATGTGGGGGGGCCCATGGTGTCAGACTTTGAAAACCCCTGCTTTAGCCTGCGATGTCATAAAATGTAAACGGTTTGGCAAATAACACATTATCTTTGCTACAGTATCATTGCTGAGATTGAATGTACTTTTTTTTGCATTACAACACAAATAGATCTTACTTGCAACAAATAACACTAGTAGCAACTGATGTAAATGAGGAGCTTATTACAATTGAGGCGTAAAAATGAATAAGATGGAAAGTATCTACAGTATGTGCTAAAAGCACTGTGTGTCTATGTTGCTGTTAAGTGTTTATATGTGTGTGGCATGTAAATACACCTTTGTGTTGAGTGTGTGTTAGTAATGTGTGTGTGATTGTGTCCGTACAGAGTGGATAGAGGAGCACTCCTCAGCAGCGGCTCCATTAGCAAACTACGCTCCAAACCACCTGGAGACCTACAGGGACCCGCAGGTCCCACCAACTCTACCTCCTGGCCCTGCAGGAGCCAAACGTAAATCTTTATGTTTAATAGACACTGTAGATTCTTCATTACTACTGCTTGATTTTTCTATCATGTGCTCTTGACACTGGCCCAAAGATAGATCATGTAGTTCAGATTAAAACAGGAAAATAACAGAAGTGATTTGAAAAATGTTTTTGTTTACTACATCTAAATTGCAATTGGAACTGTGCTTTGACAGTTTTTTTTGCTATTTTCTGGACAGAAAACATATTCATCATTTCTGCTGATTTGTGTACAGTCTTTTGACGTGACATTTGAATAGGACACCGCCAACGATTTTGGAAATTACTGTATGTGGAAGTGGACAAGCGAATGCATGCAGACCAAATGTTAGACACATGTCAAACTGTCCAAGCAACAACACTTCTAATAACCAGACAAATCAATCAACTGTTTCATAGTCCTAACCCTCCTCTCTCAGCTTGCAGATTTGTATACATATAAGGATGCAGTCTACAAAGTATGATCCTGATCTGCGTGACAAACTTACCACCATATCTACAAAACATTATTCAGGAATGTTGAATGTAGAATATGTGGATGGACACGCGGCTAAGAGTTGTTTCTCCGGTGCTCTGCAGGAGGGAAGCCTTTCTTCACAAGAAATCCAGCAGAGCTGAAAGGAACCTTCATCAACACAAAGCTGAAGAAGAGTCGTCGCGGCTTCGGCTTCACCGTGGTTGGAGGCGACGAGCCAGATGAGTTTCTACAGATCAAAAGTCTGGTGTTGGACGGGCCTGCAGCTGTGGATGGCAAGATGGAGACAGGTGCAGTACATAACCACCATCCACAGGGGGCACTGTTTTCATTCAACAACACACACGGTAGTGTTCCTCCACTGCATCCATTCATTTTCTATGGTACTTAATGGGCCCAGTTCTAGTGTCCCGTCTCATGCACTCACAGACTTTTCACAGCAAAGTCCATGAAGGCTCAGGGCTGTCCTACCGTGGATTCAGCAAGTGCTTAAGGGCTCTCTAGTTGATTTTTTTTAAGCCTTTTAGGCACACTTTCCATAAGTCTGCAACTCTACAGAGCTTGCTTAAGGTAATAACCTGTAATGCAAAGCTTTGTGATGTTAAAACTGCAATGACAGAGGAATTGTGCATTGTAAAAAAAATAAAAAATTAACAAAACATGCAGGAGTTGCAAGATTACACTTTCCTGTTAATTATAAACACACGTCACTAACCAGCACTGTGTACTTGTTTGTCTTATGATGACATATTGATTTGGTCCAACTGTACTATTTTATTTGTCATCAGGAAGCAAACAATTAACACTCCAAGTTCATTAAACTACATAAAGTCTGAAATATCATCCTCACACTTCACCTTACTGTGCAAAGAAGGATCTCTATTGAGGTAATATGATTTCACAAATTCCTCATACAGCGTTTGAAATCCTCACACACTCCTGCACTCACACAGTTATGGTGATGTCACAGATGACTCTACCAATTTTACACATAAAAGTCTGTTTACAGGTCTTGGAGAGTACCACTGCATGTGTGAAAAAAGTTGTATATGGCCTTTTGTTGCTCCAGAGGCAGCTGCGCGGAGTCAAGACTACAAGTTTGAAAATGAAAGAAATCTGGGGGTGTGGAGTTAGAAAGAAGTGAGAAGCGACTTCTGTAGCCTTCTCCTTATCTCTGCTTGAGGCTAGCAGCTCAAGGATACATTAGCCGCTACTAGCATAACACACCCGAATGTCAGACCAAACTCGGTGGTCGAGTTGGACTGTGGGTAATGTGTCAGGTTTTGACAAGAAAGAATGCGTGGATTAAAAAAAGACGCTGCATCTATTTTGATCTCTTCTTTTTTTACTGTCCATCATGAGTCCGCCAATGTTACAGGAGTGCAATGCTTAGGGGGGACATTGGAACTGGGCCATGTAGTTCAGGGTTGCAGGGGGCTGAATCATATCCCAGCACACACTGGGTTTGAGGCATATACACACCTGTTATGTCGCCTATTACAGGCACTTAAGTGTTCTTGCTTCATTAAATTAAATAATGGAATTTCACACAACTGATAACACCAACAGTGTTTAAAAACAGAAAAACTATAATTTGACTTGATATATAAACTTTTTCAAACCCCAGTAAATAGCTGTTTATGGTGTAAATAATGGCATCACTAACAGTATCATTTTCCTTGGTGCAGGTGATGTGATAGTCAGTGTGAATGACACCATTGTGCTGGGCTACACCCACGCTCAGGTGGTGAAGATCTTCCAATCCATCCCCATCGGTTCCATGGTGGACCTGGCCTTATGCCGTGGCTACCCGCTGCCCTTTGACCCCGATGACCCCAACACCAGCCTGGTGACGTCAGTGGCGATCTTAGACAAGGAGCCTATCATTGTCAATGGACAGGAGACGTTTGACTCACCTTCCAACCAGGCCGGACCCGTTAATGGCATGAGGGAGCCGCGGCCGCACAGCCCCTCAGCTGAGGTGGCGTCTAACGGCTCACACGGCTACTCCAGCGATGTGGTCACCCTGGCCTCATCCATAGCCACCCAGCCCGAGCTGATCACCATCCACATGGAGAAGGGCGACAAGGGATTCGGCTTCACCATTGCAGACAGCCTGACGGGAGGAGGGCAGAGGGTCAAGCAGATAGTGGACTATCCACGCTGCCGTGGCCTAAAGGAGGGCGATATTCTGATGGAGGTCAACAAGAGAAATGTCCAAAATATGAGCCACAATCAGGTGGTGGACCTGCTGAGCAAATGTCCCCGAGGCAGCGAGGTCACCATGCTGGTGCAAAGAGGTATGTGTTACATCTTGATGTCAAATATTTGTCAGCAGGGGTGGATAAACAGATGCAGGAACTGAAGTTTTGATGTGAAAGGATGTGTAATTAAGCGCACAAAAGAATGCACTATTGTCTGCTGAACAGTCTGCTGAACAGACAACAGCTTGAATAGTTAGCGTGGAAAGAGTGACATGAGAAAGCAGGAGAGAAAAGTGAGGAAGAGAGTGGGTGGCAGGTTGAAAATGCTCGGACTGGATGGGATGAAACGAGGAGAGGCAAAGAGACGATGGGCTGAGTTAACATGGCAGTCGATGAGCAGATGAGTGTGGGAAGGAGTGGGAGGCTGGGTAAAGAGGCGAGATGGATGAATGAGAGGGGAGGGGAGGAGGAGCACATTAGGTCAGGGACTCGTATATGTTATGAATACGGATTTGAATAATTAGGTATTGTGAAGGGTGTGACTGTTTATTTTCTGCTCTGGATGTGTTTTATTTTGAAAAAACTGTACCTGGAATGAATAAGTGTGAGGAGGTTCAAGCCTGAAGCCAGAAAATGACTGAATGTTTCACTGATTTTAATTAGTATGAGTATATATATATATATATATA
>LKNJ01002406.1:0-88496 GCA_002120245.1 Maccullochella peelii | reverse complement strand
TATGGCGCTATATAAATAAAACTGAATTGAATTGAATTCCTGTGTAAGTACATTGAGAACAATGAAATGTGAAGAGTCAAATTTCCTGTATGTGTACACATACTTGGTCAACAAAGCTGAGTTACATCTAAATAAAATTCAATATTAACACACATTAATATAATATGTACACATTCGATTCTGCTAATTTAGTTTTACAGTTTTTTTCTCACGTGTTAACGAACCACTCTGAATCATAACCCACAAATGTAGCTAATTTTAAATGATATGACAACCAGGCTAGCTGTAACCATCTTGAAATGATGCGTGAACACTTCCACTGTTCTTCCCGTTCTGCCGACATTGGGTGAACACAGCATAAGCCCCACCTTGGCCACCCCATTCAAAACATCATGGACACGGCACTGCGGTGGAGCTCCAAACACTGGTTTTTCTAATCCTTAAATCAAGTCCAGTGTGTGTGTGTGTGTTTGTGTGCGTGGATGGCATGGAGCCCACCTGCGTCACAGCGTGTGTCAGCATGACGCATTTGGTCCTGTATCACCTTGCTGTTACCAACACACACACAGAAGGAGAGGGAGAACTCAGACTTTATGCGTTCAAGAGAATAAATCAAACACACATCACAGACAACGAGATCACTTGATCGCCATCAACACAAGAGGGCAGCAGTTTCCCCAGTATCACACCTCCTCACACTAAGCTTTGGTCCCGTGTGTGTGTGTGTGTGTGTGTGGTTGTGTGTGTGTCGGTCTGAGTGGTTGTCAGTCAAAGAACCATCAGACCTTTGATCAAACTGACTGGCTGGTGGGGTGGGGTGCATGCATGAGTGCGCATGTGTGTTTGGAGGTGGGCAGGTCGAGGTGAAACAAAGGAAAGGAAGTGGGGTGAGTCACTGAGGATTTGGATGAAATGGATAAATGACAGAGAGATCTGGAAAAATGTGCACAGTGTTTAAATCAAAGGAGAAACTTTTAAGTTAATAAAGGGGGAAATTGAAGAAGGATTCAAGCTTTAGTAGTCATTGACAGTTAATGAGATTTTAATTGTGCTCCTCATGTCAATTAAATGTTAGAACTCCAAAACTGTAACTCCTGTGGGTTGTAGCTTTTCATTTTGAGAGAAAGAAGTCTTGAAGGAACATTTTCATGTATTATTTGTGTGTAAAAAGTGACAACTGTGGGAAAGAGAGCAGTTTCGTGGAGACTGCCCACAGTGATTGCAGCAAATGTCAACCCCGTCTCCTACAAATTATGTTTATATACTACCAATTTGTTTTGCCAGCTACATTTCGATGGTAAACATAGTTGCTGTCTGGATTATGCTCACTGACAACATGCTTTTCCAGTGAAGAAAGTCTTACATTTATACCACAATTTACAGGGAAGTGGTCAGGGTGGATTGACTGCGTGTTTGTGTCCCGAGTCCTGCGTGTGGTTAGGTTTAACCAACAAAGGCACTTTGGCTAAGTTTAGGGAAAGATAATTGTTTCATTTAAATTTAAAAAAAAGTAAAATTCTTCCTCTTAGTCATTATTCACTTTTTCCAATTTTACACAACAGTCTCTCCCCAATCTGAACCAAGTGCTGTAAGTGCCAAAACATAAAACCATAAAAAAGCTGAATCATGCTTTGGTTGCTACTAACACTGTATGGCAAGAGAAGATATTGTAGGGTTATGTTGTCAGTGAACATTTAACAGATACATTCATTAACAAAAAACAAACAAACAAAAAAAACTTAATCCAGGCATTTGCTATTGCAAATTAGTAGTAATTTCTAGGAGACAGGGTTACAAATGTAATGATCATGAAAAGCACTGTGCTGACCTAGAAAAGAGTTTACTTTTGAACTTGAACCGACTAAATAAACTTGATTTTACTTTATAACCTTTTCTGATTTTTCTGATTGAATGCAGCCAATCAGTGTAGTGTGAAAAAGGCTACAGTTGTGTTACAGTAATAAACCCCCGACAGCATGTTTGAATACAGGCGGGTGTTCTGAGGCTCTGAGGAAACTAAATCACTTTTCATAAAACCAAACAACCTTGGGTGAAAAAAAAAAGTCTGTGCTTTATAGGCATGCAGTCACATCGATTTATCACGAAAACAGCAATAAATAGTTTCTGCTAATCAAAATACTAATTATATTATATATGAAAGAAGGGGGGGGGACACAGAGACAGAAGGGTAGACAAGGGAGGGAGAGTGGTGTATATGGACAAAAGAGGAAAAGGGGAAAGGAAGGATGAAAAAAACGTTAAGAGGAAGGGAAGGAGGGAAGGGTGACAAGGGACAAATGAATGAACGGGAGGTAAAAGGAAAGAGGGAAAGATATAAGAGAGGAGGGAGGGGAAAAAAATGGGAGGAAAGGAGAGGACTGATGGGTGGATGGAAAGGAGAGGTGGAAAGAGAGAAGGAGAAGGAGGAGAAGTATTAAAATGAATGATGTGCACTCTCCAGGCAGAAGTGCAGCTGGCAGCAGAGTGGCGTCGCCAAGCCAGCAAAATAAACTGACTGATGCTGGCACTAATACGACACAACAGAGAGAGTCACTGAGGGAGAGACAGCGAGACAGAGAGGGGCTGAGGAACATTTTACTTTTCCCCTCCTTTATTATAATACGTCTCCAACTGCCACTCACACAATCCTGTCTCCACAATGTTTAACATTTATATGGTTTTTCCAAATACGCTTTGGAGGAAACGGGACTGCTGACCAGATTATGTTCAGTGGCAACATGGCAAGTCCAGGAAGTGTTACGTTCTTGTACTGCACAGAAGTTAGTGAGGTGGATGGGGTGGATGGTGGGGGGTACAAGTTTGACTCACAATGCTGTATAGAGAAAGAGAGAATGTTCCTCCAAAGTAATTTGGTGCTAATTGTGCATTTAAGTCCTCCAACCTAAACGACAGAATAGGTCGTTTCTCCTCCCTACGCTCTTGGTTGCCACCTAAAAATAAACATAAATATGGGTCATAATAAGCTGCTGCACAGACGACCTATACGGCCGTATTTTTGGGGAGGACAGTCTCTAGTTGTGACGATTTGAATTAGAGAGATTGACTGTAGGAAGAAAAATTTTGCTAAATGTGTTTTGGAGTGCAAAAACATATTCTATAAAGATAGTGGTGTGCTCAAGAAAGAAAGATTGGTGCTCTTAAAGAAAAAAGGGTTGAAATCTTCAAACATGCGTCTCCAAATACAAGAAATATCACAGTGGATGATATCGTTTACAACCAGAGTACACATCACGGGGAGTCCACCTCCGCCCGAGACCAACTTATCATGTTATAACGTGAAACATTTCACGTTATAACATGATAAATAGTATATTGTTTTAACAAGAAAAGTTTCTTTTTTACTGAAACAAGACTGATCCGTTTTTCCTTTTCTGGCGTGGCAGTAAAAAACTTCCGTAAGTTTGCCTTTTTTCGCATTGTCATATAATTTTCATATAATTACTTCATAAATTCAATATAATCTTTGAAATCATTCAAATACAAGAAACTACAGGCAACCAACAAATGAATAAAAACTAATTTGTGCAAACTAATTATATTGTAACTGTATATATGGTTAAAGTGTGAATTTATCCAATCCAAACTCTTGCTGCACACCACTACACATAGAAAACATAATGAGACAAAATGTCCAGAAGATTAACTTAGAAAAGGACACAATCATTTGTAGGTGCCATGTATTAATTTAAGGGTGAAGTATATTAATGCATCTTTTCCATGTGTTACAACCACTTTCTTCTGGTGACAAGCCTCTCGTCTCTGTCACTGAACTGTCAGCATGATAGCGGGTGTGCTGTTTGCACAGGGCAGGAGACAGCTGATTTGATTAGCCATGATGGATGCCAACCACAGTACATGCACCACCCCAGGTGTCTTTGCTTACGAAATGACTAAAAATCAGGTTCTCTTGTCCAGGTGTGCTACTGCAGTGAACTTGAAAACATGTGTGATTACCATTTACTATAACACTATATAACCACCAAAAAACAAGCAAACAAACAAAGTTGTTCCACTTGATACACACAGAAATGATGTGTTCATTGTTTTTCTGTTCATTTTGTTTGTTAATGGAATGTATGTTCTCATTGGATAAATTAATTAATCCACCAGTTACAATTATTTCTCCTGGATAGAGGCTTTTTAATTTTTTTAAATGCAAGTGCTTTAATGGGGTCTGTCTCACTCCAACGACATCACATGATCCAAAAAACAAGAGACCTAGGCACTTTCACTTAATCGCAATGTCAACCATGAAATGGCAGACTGATATGGCAAGTTTATTTCAACATGAATAAGTCAGTGGTCCTTTTTTGTTGTTTTTTGTTGTTGTTTTCTGATCCTTTATGGTCATGAGAATAGAAAAGAACATCATCTCTTGCTTCAACATGCTTCCATGTTTGGCAGGTGGATACATGAGGCGGTCAACTCTTCCCTCTGACCCTGCCTTTGCCTATTTTTTTGCCTCATGTTTTCCAAACCACAGGCTTTCTCAGCTTACTGTGACCTTTAGGTCTATGTCACAGCCTAAAAAACACGCAACTGAATGCTGGCCAGGTGGCAGCAGAGAGGTTAAAGAAACACAAGCAAGGATGGCTTTCGAAAAATAAAAACGGTACGGAAGTCGAATGAGATGTTGCTTCTCACTTCCACAACAACCTACAATTAACCTGGTTAAGTCCACGAGCTGTGTTCCACTAAAAAGTGGAGTTCATTTTTATGACCCCTTGTTGTCTTTTTATGGACCCCCAAAACTAACAATATGTAGTAAAAGGTTATCAGACAATTAAATACATAAATAAATAATACTGTTAGTTCAATAATTAAAACAGAGCGTAAACAAATATATAAAGCTTTATATTTTTCCTTTAACCTCCAATCAGTTGGTAAATATAGCAAAAAGCTGCATGGCTGTATGGATGGCAATGTCGGTCTGTCGGTCGATCCTCCACTTTGGTCCAGATGGAAATATCTCAACAACATTCATGTTCCCCAGTGGATGAACCCTAATGATTTTGGTGATCCCCTGACTCTTCCTCTAGCGCCACCAGCAGGTCATAGTTTTCACTTATGTGAAATATTTAATATATATAACATCTACTAGGCACAACATTTTGAGTAGATATTCATAGTTCCCAGACAGTGTATCCTAATGACTTTTGTGATCCACTGATTTTTCCTCTAGCGCCACCATGATGTTCAAATAGTTGGTTTTGAGTGAAATGTCTTACCAACTCTTGGATGGATTGCCATGAAATTTGGATTATGACCAAATACCTGCAAAATGACATTCCCATCAGTCTCAACTGTACTTTGTGTTTACCGCTAATTAGCTAATGTTAGCATGCTAATATGCTAAACTGAAGTTAGCCTTTAGGTTAAAGCACCACTACGCCTAAGTACAGTCTCACAGAGCCACATTGCTTTAAGCTCTTAGTCTTGTTTTCCTTTGTCTAAAATTAGTTGATAAAATAAACTTAATTTACTTTACGTGTGTGCATCTTTTACTGAAATTGTAAATGTGCTGAGGAAAATGGAAAATGTTGCTCAGGGAAAATAGGGAATAGAATGTGTGAAAAATTATTCAAAGTGTGTCAAGACCAAAACAACTGGAAATCTAAAGAATTTAAAGTGGATAGATAAATGTCCAAATAAGTATTAGACAAACTAAAATTTTTGACCTGATGATGGTGCTAGATGAACAGGAGTTGTTTTTGAACAAACTTTGCTTTTATTTTTCTGGTAAGGACAGTCTCCAAACATACCCTCAATCCAAAAGTCTCCCCAGTCTCCAGTCTCACCGGTTTATGAGGCAGAGCCTGTCACCCTGACTTACACACACTTCTCCAAAACTGTAACTGTCCACAGCGTGCACTGCAAAACAACATGAATTGTGAACAAAGCACTGGGGCCACTTTTTATTTTCTCCTGTTGGATTTTAAGTGACAGTGAAAACAAGGTGTTGTATTTCCGCAGTCTTTGCACTGAACTACCAACTCAGAATTATAAAAGCTCACAGCAGCCACACCGTAATTATTATAATTTCATACTATTATCATTTTTGTTAGTAGGACATTTAGGCTTTTATAATAGCCCATGTTTATTATATTATATATAGTATATTTATAATCTGTATATAGTTTTCTTACCTTGATATGTTTTATTTGTCTGTTTCTTGTGCACTTGTGATACTAATTTCCCTCCTGGGGATGTATATTATTTACATTTCATCTCATCTTCTTAACTAATATGTTCTTCTGTTATTTGATTGATTTTTTATTCTTTTTTGGCAACATATGGAATCTGTGTGGCAGAAGCCTTAAACATGCTCTTCATCACAATTAGAGGGGGATAACGGCAGAGGACAGATGAGCTGCTGCAGCCATTGGTCCTGTTGCAGTATATGCCATTTGGGTGTGATCAACTAGTCGACATGGACTACCTTAGATGCCGGGGGGGGGGCATTATAAAAAAGAGAGGGAGTGACAGAAAGGAGGAGAGAAGGACAGTCACACAGGACCAGAGGGTGATAAAATCTATCTAACCTATCGGCAATCTTTCCATCCATGGATCTACTGCATGACAGGGTAAGTGGGGTTTTAACCTGTCATGTGTAATAAAAATCAGCTTAGCCCCCCCCCAGGCTTTGCTGACACACCTGGCCTGATCTGCAACTGGGTCAGCAGCTGTCTGCCTGCCCGTCTTTCTGCTTGTTTGTCTGTCAAAGAACAAAACAAAAACAAGGCAATATAAAGTCTCTTTCTGTCACCACTCACTGCATCTGTTACAAAGCTCAGGACTCGGCAGGCTCAAGGATTCAGCGCCTTGTGACGGGAAAAGCCAGGTTTTATCAGTGGCTGGTAAGAGAGTCAGGTAAGACTCAGGTAATGTTTAGAGCAACTGTTCTAAACCCTGTGGCATCATGAGTGAATAGTCTGCATGTTCTCATTGCAGCCAATCTCACTTTCATTTCACCGATTACTTCCTCTTCTCTGTTTGAAGGTGTGTTAGTCACTCAAATCAATTGCTGTAGTGTTTGATTGCAAGAAAAACCTGCAGACTGTTGAGAGATACTGCACAAAAAGCTATATACGGAAGATATAAAGTGACAAGATTATTCAAATCATATAACATTGGATGCCAATTTCTATCTTAATAGTCCCAGTTTCAACAAAGTAAATCTAAAACATTTCCAATCTTGAAATACAACATTGATTTCACCACATAATTTAAACAAAGATTGAAAAAATATCTAGATGTTTCATTGTATGAGTCTGCATCACAGGGCTGAGAAAGGCAAAACAAGTCATTCTTCAACTGACTTGAATTCTTAAATGCTGTTTTAAGACTTTTCTTGCTTAGCTGGCAACAGTCTCTACATTATGTGATTATCAAATCTACAAATAAAGCTTGTGTTGTAAAAGAAAACATTCTCTTCCTAAACTGTCTTTCAGAGACGTACAATCAATGAAGACACAAAGCTATTGATTTTCTTAGTTGTTTGAATCATGTTTGTACTAAAAGCTCTAGCACTATTTGAACACGATGCATTGATCCTGCAATGAATCTTATAGCTTCCAATTCTTAGGATAAATAACCATCTGATGGACCCCCAGTTTAAAAGTTTAGCTCCATTCCTAAAGTTTATTCTACATCCTTGGATTGAAATAGATATGAAGAACCAACACATACTGAAAAAGCCTTCTGCTGTGGAAAATCATTGAAGTGTTGGTTTATAAAATCTGCTGCTCTTCTTTTTTTCACAAAATGGATGGATATGACTTGTCTCTTGTTCATTTGACCTATCATCACACCTGCAATGTAAATCGCCCGATTTTGATAAAACTACAATTAGCAGTGTTCATCGGCTCACCACATTATATCCTTCTTGGGTAGTTTCAAATTGTGACCATTTGTCTTTGTTTGATATAAATTGTCATAGTCTTTGTAGAATGTTTCCCTAAACATATTACAAAGTTTGATTGAGTTTGAAAACTCACATATCAAAGTGCTGAATGCCAGACAGCTTTTATAGCTGTCAAATGCTTCTATTTGACATGTAACCTAATATGACCCTCCTTTGCAGCACTTACTTCCAAGTTAAAAGCCTTTTTTCAATGAAGACTTTGTCTACACCCTGTATTTGATAATTATGGCTAGGATGAACTGTGATGTAGTTAGGACTGCTAGATCCCAGATATGATTACGGCAATTAGTGTTGAACAATAGTAATAGCTCTTCCCCTGTCTCTAGGTAACCTGTACAGAGCCCTATGCTAACATATTAGCTGAAGGAGCTTTGCACATATGAGATATGAGGTGTGCAGGATAATGAGTAATGTCTCTATGGGAAACAGGTGGTGGAGGAGCAGGGAGGGTGAGGGGCAGATAGAGGGATGGACATATAGAGAGGTGGAGGGAAAGCACTCTTTGATGTTCTGACACAAGCTGATTAGCTGATACCACACCGCAATTACCATCAGTGTTAGTTACACATCGTTTTCAGCTCCACTTATGTTCCCAAAAACGTCAGATAAATTCAGCTACAATGGTGTGGAGTTTTGCTGCCAATTACAAAGTTTTGTACATGAAGTGTTCAGAATTAGCCACATGTCTGGTTCTCATCTTTTCACCATAGAATCGGCCACCAATGGCTGGATAAAATAGAATTTGAGACAATAAACCATATCAAAGTGACACATGACAAAACACGATTTTTCAGAAACGTCATAAAAGTTTGAATATAGTAACTCATGGCCATAATGTGAACGTATGGTATCATCAAATCATCCAGGAGACTCTCATACTGCTACAGTATATTGAGTAACAGTAACTGTAAAAAGTGAACTGTACTCACTCCCACTGTTTCCTCCTGGCCTGTGGTGTGTTGTGCCGCTTGTGTGCCTGGTGGGCCAGGATGACATCACGGTGGTCCACCAGTCCTCCCCTCCGGCGGATCGGTGGGACTGTGGGGTCAGTGTTGCTGGTAACCAGGGACAAGGAGCAGACCCCATAGCCACCACCTCCACCGATAAAAGGCACTTCTCTGTACTGTTCCACCCGGACGTCATAGACTGCGTGATAGTAGGTGGGGTTAGGGCCCACGCTGCTCCCGCTGATTGGAGGAGGGTGGCAGCGTAGCGGCCGGTGGAGGCCCTGAGAGGAGGAGGAGCAGGATGAAGTCTGGGGCCACACCACCGAGCCGCCATGGTCCTGATAGAGGGGGGACAGCATGGAGCTGGAGGAGAAGGAGATGGAGAGAGACGAGAAAGGAGAGGGGTATGGGAAGAAAATAGGGAAGCAGAAAAGTGGAGATGAAAGAGAAGGGAAGGAGGAGAAAACAGTTGACTAATTAAAAGAACATTTATTACTTAAACTCTTTTCCAGATAGAGAAAGTGCTGAAAAGATTAATTTAACTGTTCCACAAACAAAAATAAGTATTTAACGTCTTGGGCTCTGAGATCTTGTGGCGGTCAGCTTTCCTTTGTGCCCAACAATTTGACAAGCATGACGATTTCACACAGCGATTGGCCCACCAGAGTGGAGGTGTGAAAGTAGGCAGAATACTACTTATCAGTGTCACTTATCATGCACCAACTGAGTGCAACACCATGGTTGCCTTCAAGGAGAGACTGTCCGAAAGTGTGAGCTGCCCATTGAACGATTCATTGCGTGGAGATAACAAAGACATGCAAATGACAGACTTTTGAAGAGAGATTAGGCAGGCAGTGGAATGCAGCCGGGATGAGGCAATGACGGCCGTCTTTTTACCCCGACTTTGAGCATGGCCATTCAGATGATACTTCATATATCCTAGTTTGTTTCAAGCATGATGTCAGATTTGATAGTATTGGAAAATAAAAGATCTGGGAGTTGCATCCTTAAATAAGAATGCTGCGTGGTGTAGCTATACAGACACGAGATGAATATCTTTAACTAATTTTATGAAATTTGGTTTGACAGAGTATATATTGGTCTCTGTGGAGTAAACCAAGAACTCAGTATTTCATTATATCAGCTGCAGTTTTCCAGTTAAACTTTGAACTTATAATAAAAGTGGTTGACTTTATTATTGGATTATTGGCAGACTTTGTGGCGGAATGAAACAGACATCAGTGAACCATTATAAAATCCATATGATGAACAATCTGCTGCAGCTCTATTGCAGGTTGCACCACAATCCTGAATGTAGAGAGAGGGAAAGTCAGGAGGGAATCATTTTAGAGTACTGTTGTGAACGGAAAATGGAAGAAAGGATGGATGGGACGAAAGAATGTGGCGGGACTGAGGGCTGGAGAAGGACTGATGTGGAGTTAAGGCTCTGGAGAAAAAAGGACATTATTTCTCATTTTATGTTAAGGGAACATACGATTGAAGGAATTATAGTTCAGTTTTCAGTTTGCACAATTTTGGCCATGGCCTGTAAGATTTTGTCATCTGGTAACAGCCCAGTCTCCCTAAGAATGGATGAATCTGCAGCTCACAATTGACATTCAGTGCTAATGTTCAGTGGAATAGCCATAATGTTGCAAGGTGGCATATAAAGGTGTGAAGGACAGGGTGGTGGGTGGACGTGTAGCACATTCAACTTGCATGTGGGAGACTGGAGTTTGTGTGCCATCGCAATCTAATACCACAATATCTTCCTAACCCTGACCATACCGTGGTTGCCATGCACAGATACAAATCTTTTTTTAAGTTGTCATTGGACATTGAAAAACATTGTCATTGAAGTTAATCTGGGCTTTTGCAGAATTATGCAATGTCTTTTCTGGCAATAGGGTGGTGGCTGGCAGCAAATGCGAATTAGTCTGGAACCTCTCAGTTCATTTTTAATTTCCAAAATGCCTCTGAACACAATTGGATAGGCCTACAACCAATCAGAGCAACGAAACGTGTGACGTGGCGCTGAGTGACGGAAAAACTACAGCGTGTAGTGTACCAACCTACTTTCAAGAATCGATCAGGATTTACTACTTTTTAGAAGATGGGAAGAAGAATAAAAACAAGCCGATTCGAATGAAGAAGCGTCGCAACAGCAGCAGATAAAAGGAATTGGGATCCTACTCGCAGAGGTCTCTGAAAAAGTTGTGCCTCACTCTGCCAACTCCAAGTCGGACCAGAATATCTAAGTCCGCATGGCAAAGGATTACAGAGGTAAGCTTGTTTTAAAGAGGTGTTAAACAGTTAAACTCCTGCTTCTAAATGTGACATATTTAGATTCTGAGAATAACATGGGCTCGAATGACAACTGTCTAATTATTATTCACGAAAATGCCTCAACAGCGTTCCTCTGTACAGTCATCATATCAAACCAGCCCGATATTAGATAAATGGCTGTGATTGACCCGGCTCGGGCCAGGTCGGCTAGAAATCTGGGGTCCAGACGCATCTGCCAGAGCAAATAAAACATGAGCTCGCAGATTTGTCTGGTTCCCAGGTTTGGTTGCTGGTACTGTTGCAGCTTATGTTACCCAACTTATCTTTGGGTTGTACTGTAATTAAATATCCTCGTTAGCTGGTTTTGTTGGGGGGATTAGCATCAACTATGAACTCCTTCTAGTCCACATCAAGCAAGTAACTCAAGCTCAAGTCACACAATAAACTGTCCTGTATGTCAGAAATCAATGTACATGCATTTCCAGTTATACATTTATCCTTCTATACCATTTCAGTTCCTCTATCTCTCGTTTCTTGTGTAGTTTGTATTGATGAACTTGATTTGCTATGGCAGGAAAATGTCACCGGATCTCGACAGCCTTAAAACACAGTCAATTCTGTTACAGTTTTAAAGCAATATTCGGGTGTTACAGGCTGATTGTTTTTGTGTAGCTCTGTGCTTTGCTCTCTCTCAACTTTATTTGTTAGAAATAAGTAGTAGCGTAAGTAGTCTGAAGTAGAAGTAAAATAATGGTTCTTGCCCTTGGTAAACACGAAACAAAAAGAGTGAGAAAAGGTGAAGACTATGAATCCACATAGAGAGGATGTGCATTAATAAACCAGACATTCAATAAAACTACAGAGGACAAACAACAATGAGGCAGCAGTAGGGAGAAAAACAGAGGAAAGAAAAGAGGAGTGGATGGGAAGATAAAGGGGAAACACTTAATTAAACACCTGCAAAGACTAATAACACTAACCTTCCATTTCAATTTTTGCTATGTAATTGCAAAAAAAAGAAAATTGCTCCTGGTTTGTGCGTATGTGTTCATGTGTGTCTGTGCATGTGTGCGTGTGCGCGCGCAAATGCATTGGAAACAGCATTTTTTCCTCACCAGTTATCTGCTGAGAGGGCATTACACATTATTTCTCCCTGACATGGTGTAAAGCGAAAACTAATTCACAGGGACAGGCACACACACACTGATTTACGCTCACACACTGCAGGTACAATGATGAGACATACTGCTATGGTAAGGACTTTGTTGGGTGATTGAGGGTGTGTGAGTGTGTGTGTGTGTATGCCGCGGGGCTTGAATAACACAAGTCTTGTTGTATTAGTGGTAGCAGCAGAGAACACACAAACTAAGGACCATGCACATAACACAGAGCAAGGGCAAAGTACAGAACCGACACGGACACAGAGGACTCGGCAAGAGGTGTGTGTGTGGGGGGGGGGGACAGAGAGGTTGATGGACAGATAAAGAGGAAAGAAGAGGATGAATGGGTGAACAGATGAGGGAGAAAGAGAGACAGTAACAGAGGAGGGAAAAAAGGGAGATGGGGGGAGGACAAAAAAAACATGCAACCAGCATTTACCGTAAAGGCACAATGGTACGATGGAGAGAGCACTTTAATGAAAGGTACAGAGGCAGCAAAAGCCAGCAGGATGAGGAAGAAAGAGTGGGAGAGATTAGGGGATATGATAGATGAGTGGAGGAATGACTAATTGCTGAGAAAGAAAGAAAGACGAATGACGATGAAGCAAAATCCTTTCTCACTTTCACTCATTATGTCTCTACTGGGGAGTGACAGCAGAGGGGACAGGGAGGCTTCTGCACGTCTGGCTTAGCAGGGAACTACTGCAACTCTACATACTGTAGATATACAGTACAGAGTACCATTGAAGGAAGCCCTGCCTCACAGCCATCTGCATCTACAACTGGGGAAATCAACCATTTACCACCTTTAAGACAAGCTGCGGTTACATGGACAATATTTCTTCAACCCGATTGAAGTCATTTTGATTAGAGATTCCAACTAAACTGTTTACATGGACGCTAGTAATGCTAGTATGATCGGAATTAGAATTTGTGTCACTTGCAGTGTGTGCAGATACACAGCTGTTTCGGAAAGGGGGAACAATTAAAAGGGAGCATAGGTTTGGTGCATTTAAGAGCATTTAGGGGCAATGCCTCAGAGTCACAGAAGCAGGATTTTGACTGGAAGGTCACTGAACTGAATCCATGGGCAGTGCTCACAAAATCTGGCCAGGGAAAGTGGATGAGTAAAACCTTTTCCTACCCTTGAAGCAGTCCTGACTTGGACCATAATTTCTCCTTTTCACCTTTTCATCAATACAGTAAGGAGTGAGTGGGAATTCAGCAGGGGTAGAGCTGACTGGCCAAGTTATTTTGCATGGGCAAGAGAGCTGCATCCAAGTGCATGACTATCTTTACAACACAATACTTTCAATGCTTTCACAACAGATAAGATGATAAATAAATATATAACAAACTGAATGGATTGGGACGTGTGAAACTTTGAAAATCTTAACCAAGAAATAACTTTTTTCTTTTACATTCACATAAATCAAACACAAACTAAAAGTTGTTTCCTATTGCAGAGATTTTCCTTCTTTCTGTCAGATAATTAGTCTGTCAGATAATAGCGAAAATACAACAGTGCATAGTAATCATGAATTTCTGGTGAAATGTAGCTCAAATCCAAGTTAATTATAGCGCAAGAGCCTCCAAGGCAGGTTTAACATGCTGAATCGGCCAAACAGCCAACAATGAGGAGTGACTAGTGCCAATCCTGCGGGACGGTCGGGTCACAGAGGCTCAAAATGACCCAAGGGTGGTCTTTTGAAAAATGAACGTGTGCATAATCTCAGTTTTTTTTCTACGAGAGATGAGTCATTATCATCATTATTAGCAGACACGGACCAATTAAGACCACCTGACTTTGCTGGCTGGCTAGTTGCCCACGTTAGCTAATTATATGTTAGCTACCATTACAGTCGTGCTTCTGTCCACTGACTTTTCCTCACACATAAATTCCTGCTCCTTTTGAGAAAGTACTAGAAACATGAGAGTCAGTGACATGTGACTAAAGGTATGATACCTTCGTACAGTGTACAGTAGCTCCGAGCGGTATTGGACAAGCTGGTTTGTCAGGACATTTTGACTTGTCAAAGCAGGAAAAGCACAGGTGTAAGTAATACCATTCACGATGGCTTCATTCCATTAAGCGTCCCAGTAAGCCATGTCATTGAGTGCGCATACACAATACCTGAGCCCCGGAACTGGCTCTCCTAAATGGAATGCAGCCATCATTATTGTTATTAATTCCACCTGTGCTTTTCCTGCTTTGACAAGTCAAAGTGTCTGCTGTGAAAAGGGTCTATTAAGTCTGGTTTGCACCTGGTAACGAGCTTCATCACATCACAAAAATCATTTATCTACTATTACAATCCTGCTATTGTCCTAACCCACCAATACTCCCTCACATTAGATGCCTGTTCCTACTAGAAAATACTAGAAACATGAAATTTTTGCCAAGTCAGTGGTTTTTCTGAACTAATAAAATCTGGTTTGCACCTGGTAAAAAGCTTGTACTGTCCTGTCCAGTTGAGGTTGACACCATTCTTTCCTCCACCACAAAAAGGATTTAGTTTTGAGCTAAAATTACATGTTAGCAACATTACAATCCTGCTCCTGTCCTAACCCACCTTTTTTTCCACATTATCACATTGTGTATTAACGCCTGTTCCAAATAACAAATAGGCTACTAGAAACTCAAGAAAATAGCCAAGTCATTGACACAGACTAAAGTTAAGTTATCTTTATGAGTGTAGCTTCAAGCTGTAGTTGGAAGTCCTCTGTTTTTTCAGGACTAATTATTCCTGCTTCACACCTGATATCAAGCATTTGCAGTCCATTTGAGAAGCTGACAGTTGCCTTCACGCCTCAAAAAAGGAATTTATTTTCACATGTACACACAAGCCCAGCACTGAACCAAGACCAGAAGAAACTTGCTAGCCTAGCAACAGTATAGCTACTGACTACCCATAATACAAACCCTCTCTTAAAGTGACAGACTGTAACAGGTAACTTAGCTAGCTTGCAAGCTTTACTCAGCCAGCCTCTTACCTGCAGGCATAGTCTGCAAAAAAAGAAACACAGCCTCACCTTATTGTACACAATCTGATATTTTCACATCACAGATGATTGAAAAAGGCATTAAAACGCGAGTCTTAACAGATAAAACACCAAACTCAGTAGGCTGTTATAGAAGTTTAGTGTGCAGTGGCTGCTCTGCAGGTGCGCTGAACTGTACTGTATCTAAACGGAGGCCATGAATAATAGTTTTGCAGTTTGGTCATTTTGCATTGCTCTGTGTACAATGACTGAAAAATAATGTCAGGGCAGCTGGATTCGTCAGTCAATCAACTCCTTACCCCGCAGAAAATTCCTAAACTGCATAATTGTCATTGAGTCTGAAAATCAGGCTGAAAAGTTAAGGCAGAAAAATCATCATCTTGTGACAAAACCCTCATTTCGAGATACAATGGTTCACAGCAATCAGCAAGTCAGCCATTCAAATTAGCCAAACAGAAGACGCAGCCACTTGGTCAGTCGCTCATTTGGCAGGGATAAAAGTGATCCATGCGTCCATTTAGCAGCCAAACACAGCTCCTGGTCTCCTGGTGTTCTGACTGTCTGACTTCCGCTGACCTCCTTCTGTCTGTCAACAGACAGACCCCCCCCCCCAAACACTCTGACCTCTCAGGTCACAGCTCTCTGACTGCTGCATCCGTCAAGAAGCAGGTGAATGCTAACAAGTGCTTACATTGGATTATGCAGTCTGTGCCTGTGTAAATATACAGTATTCTACATTTGGTGTAGTAAATTGCTGGTTGATGACATTTTTCATTCACCTCACCAAAATGAAATAATATCACACACGTTCTTGTTGGTGGAGAGAGACAGTTGCATATTTCAGCTTTAAAATGAAATTTATTTCATGTCACGCAACATACAGTACACACAAACCCCTGACATTGTATGAATATAATACAGTACATCTGTATGTGAGCCTCAGCAGGTGCAATAAAACGTACATGTCATGTCTGCAGAAATGTCCCAGGTGGGAACATTGAGGAGTAAATGTACTGAGCTAAATGAAGTGTAAGAGTGTTTTTCGTGGACCATAGAACTGTGAAAAGAGCAGTGCACATTTGTAGTATGTGTGTTAATGTGTGTGTTATCCAGACTTGCTTTGAACTGCTTGCTGTACCACGTAGGTGGCGGTTTAAAATTTTTTAAAAGACAAACCATTAAGACTACCAGCCAGCTGCCCACCATAAACACTGAGGTTACAGAAAATTCAAGTGGTTATCAAGTGGGAACCTCCCAGTGAAAATGTTTCAACAGCTTTGTTCTTATTCAGGGGCCCAGACCCTATGATGTCCCCATTTTTAGACCAAGTACGTCATAACAGGTTGTAAGAAGATCACCCCACCACAGTGCTGCTTAAAAAACAAAAGCCGTTTCCAATTAGCAAATGGAGATCAAGTGATTTTGGCTCAGGAAAATGTAATTAAATTGTAAACTGTCTCAGTGAGTCACCACACTAGCTCTGGACATGAATAAAATCAGCTGGCAACATGCTGAGATCCATTATTCTGAAAGAGGTTTCCAAAATTATGGGGCGGCAGAGGAGACAGAGGTACAACTGGAGCTTATAAATCTGAGTTACTGATGGACACACTGAGACAGACAGCCATGACAAAGGCAGACTAAATAAATGTGGTGGCTGCCTCTTTTTACCAAAATACAAAGCATACGGTTCCTGTCCGCATCAATGCTCTGCTGAACCCTGCCAGTGTTTCACAGTGGAAGTATTTACTCTGGGCTTCACCCAAGGGTGCCACGAGACGACACGCTGACTCACTCCTGCTTTCATCCCAACTACTGCATAAAAGCCAGAACACAGGATGTTGTTTCCACCGCTGAGCCCAGTACACCCATGACAACCACATTTGATTTACGTCATACACTGAGTGGGAAGACCCACCTGCTGCATCACAGAGTCATGGGACAGTAAATGTATAAAGATACAACAAAATTGAAATCAAATACAGTGGTGGAAGAAATATTCCAATTATGTACAGTAGAAGGAGGAGTAAAACCCTGGCATTCAAAATTATACCTAACTAAAAGTACGGCTGCATGACCAGCAAAATGTACATAAAGTCTTAAAAGTAAAAGTCTCTCATTTTGCAGAATGGCCCATTTCAGAGTGAGGATTATGTTTGTTGATGGATTACTACGTAAGCAGCATTTATATGTTGTAGCTGCTAGAAAGCTAATGTGGGTTGCACTTCAAAGTCTGTTCTTTGTCTACGTGCCACTATGAGTGTATTTCTTTAAAATGTGTTGTGTCGTTATTTGCACTATTGTTTTCTTAGCTTAGCTTCCTTGGCGAACTCTGTGCAGAGCGCCAAAGGCTGAACACATGATTTACAATATCACCATGGGTCTGTAGGGGCTTTAAAAAGAACATTTTACCCGATTCAAATTGCAGCAGAGATTATAATCCCAGAAAGACTTTCAGTAGGCTATCTTCCATATATATATAACATATACTGACTGTTATAGAGATTCCCTCCATCTTCCATGTGTGTATCAAAGTTTGTGCTTGTGCAACATAGGAGGACTGCAGTTTTTGGCAGCCATGGAGGTCATTAATACACAAAGTATTAAACATGTGAGCGATTGGACTCATATTCTCATATATAGACATGTAGTGTGTAGGAATTGAATAACTACCTCTGCAATCAAATCGAGGTTCTCATACTGACCAAAGTCTTTATAGAAAAACGACAAAAAATGCATAACAAAAAACCTAGAACTGATCATCTCTTTAAAAAAAGCATTCCTTTCAGTGTTATACTTAAGATTCACATAACCCAGTACGATGTTAGACTAAGCACTGCTAACACACTTTAAAGCATTATTTTACCTTGCTACTCTCCTGCTTTCTGTTCCTTAGGCAAAAGAGCAACAGGTTAATTACTCAGCGCATGTGTCTCCTACTGCTAAAATAACTGTGCTGCAAATAACCTGCACTTGAATATTGTACATTTGACAGAAAGCCACACCCAACATAGTGTAGTACAAATAGCTTAGCAGTAGTACACTAAAGATTACTGGTGTTTTCTTGACTGTTTTCGGTTGTCTTTCAAATCTGAGGGGAAGAAATCTTGTCTGATAATATGACAGGACATATTAACACATCTATAAATTGTAGTGAGGAAGCAGAGCTGAGTGTTGTCTTCAGACCAGAGCAAGCTAAGTCTGAATTTTATCTTTTCATGTTTGTTTGTATATCATTTTCCTGTCACTAATTTTGTCTCTGTCAATTGTACAGAATATAGTTGTAGAGTAGGGTTCATATGACTTAACGAGATGGTGAAAGCACTTATGGACACACTGCTATATCTGCAACAGAATCTAGGTTTATTACAGTAACTATGTAGCCTGACATCGCTGGAACCTCTCAGTTCATTTTCGATTCCCAAGGGTTGTTATCAGACAATTGGCGCAGACCAAAATGCCTCTGGACGCAACTGGATAGACCTACAACCAATCAGAGCAACGGAACGTGTGACGTAGCGCAGACGAATCCTGTCGGAAGTACGGAAAACACATCTTTCTTTTCAACAAAAGCTTTAAGTGCAGTTGTTTGTTCTTCTTTTAGAGAAAATATACCATCCAGTTTGTTTAATACTGATGCGATAGCGGGTTCAGAACGTTCCACATCTGCGGCAGCCATCTTGGTGGTGCGCTCCTCTGTGGGCTACAATCATCGTATCAAACCCGCCCCATATTAGATAAACGGCTCGACCCAGGTCAGGTTGGATGGAAATCTGTCTGAATGGGAGGGGGACCAGACGTATCTGCCAGAGCAAATAAAACATGAGCTTGCAGATTTGTCAGGTTCCCAGGCTAGTAACTATGCTTGTGCCATCACTAATGACAACTCTTCTCACATCCACCACTACTACAACCCACAAAGGGTGTGTGTGACTCTGAACTTTAGAACACCCTGTAGGGGTTGTGACCAGATCAAACCATCCATGGGTTCACTGACAAACTGCTTCAAATGTCAGTCAGTCACAAGAGTTTTTGCAGATTCGAAGCAAGCTCTGACACATGTGCATTAGCCATCAGTGAGTATAGAAACAAGCCTCTTAGCTATGGTATCAGTTGTACCATCATTAATCGTGAGTATAGGCCAACATGGCACTGACTTCACATCCTATCAATTGATGTAACCTATCATGTCATGATATATCTACACTGTCTATCTATTTATTCTCTGTGTGTAGCTTGTTTATCTCTGTTTGTCCCCATTGCTGGACATTGTTGACTTTTCATCTTTGGCAACTCCTGCTTATTGTTAGTTCAGTTTGACAGCTACAGACTCTGACAGCACCACTGTTTTGTCTCATGCCAATAAGTCTCTATTCAGTCGAGTAAAGCTGACAAACAGGGGGATGGAAAACGTTGAGATGGATTGATGGATAAAGGGATTGAGAGATGGATACATGAAGTACTGAGACACTGAGGGTCAGGAGAGAGATGACCCAGAAGCAACAGGCAAGAGTGCAGGTGTGAGATTGCATTTAGTAAACAAGAATACAAACACGCATGCACGCATCTGTCAGAACGACTCTAATCCTTTCTACAACCCTGGTTCTGTAGGGGTTGAAGCAGGAAGAAAGCTGCTCCCTGTAAAGCTGCGATAACATTTAGATCTGATGATGTTGCGTTGATGTCAGGTTTGGGCCAACACAGGCCAAAAGAGTAAAGGAACAGAGAGAGCAGAGAATATTTCTGGCTAAGAGTTAGAGTGGTACTTTGGATAGAGCTGTACATAGAGATTTTACATAACTGACTCATACAAAGATTTGACACCATGCTGAATGTGTACAATAATAGCCTGGGTAGAAAAACTCAATGTCTATCATGATATTGACTCCTTTAGAAGAAGAGCTGAGGGATTTTTATTCTTCAACAGCAGTTGGAGAGCTGTTTGTTCTCTGTATAGATACAAGGTGGTCTCAGACTTGAAGCATGGGTTCATTTCGACCCCACCTTGTAGTTACTGGCCAATACCAGCAAGTCCACAAGTATATAAAAGTATTATTATTCACTCTACTTTTCCTTTTAGGGCTGTCAGTCCAAACTATTAGTGTTAGACTTATCAAATACATTTTCATTGTTTTCCAGACCTGCATAGCAGCCCTGAAGCAACTTAAGAAGTTCAAATGCTCCCCTCTATCAGCCCACTGTGGCTAAAGAAAGACAAACCTTATGCAATGTCTTATCTGAAACTTATATGATGCTGTGATGGTGAGAGGTAATTTAGGTATTGGTTACATGGCTGTCATTGTTTTGGTGCTTCTGCTGTAACTATTTAAAGCAGAACAAAGCTCCGTCCCTTTAAGCTCACTGAGCCTGCAGTTATTTTCTATTTTCTCTGGTAGTCGTTAAAGTTTGTTTTACTATGGGGGCCAAACATTGCTGAATGTGGACATGAAGTGCATTTTAAATATTTGTATCATAACTGATAGACCTATTTTTTGTTTTGTAAAAGGTACTACACATTTATTTTTCTATTATATTTGTTAAAGGACAGGTTCACAGTTGTTCAAGTCTGTCTTAAAAAAGTAGTCAGGTGCCCAGATGAACACTAAAAATGTGGTTTAGCTTCCTGTAATCATTCCTTCTGTTTATGCTGGCTATTGAAAGATCCTTCTAATGCTCTGAGCATTGTTTTAAGGCAGACTTGAAAAATTGTGAACCTATCCTTTAATTTTTTTTTAAAGCTGCACTATTCAATGTCTTTATATAAACAATAAGTTAAATGACTGTGTAATGTGAAAGCAGTTGCTGGTTGTGATGAACCCACAGAGAATTATCACCCGACTTTTTCCCTCACTCCTACAGAGCTACGTCTTTTAAGCTTGTTTTGGTTTTACGGCCTGCACCATTACTGTTTTGGTTCACTCTCACGGCTCTCATCAGTGGCAGTTTCCAGCAGCAGCGGGTGGCTGTTTTCGGTGGAAAAGCTCTGACAATCCCACTGTACATTATGTATCGGCAACCGAATCTAGGTTTATTAGAGACTGTCCTCCCCCAAAAAATGACCATATAGGTAGTCTGTGCAAGCAGCTTATTACGACCCATATTTATGTTTATTGTTAGGCGGCGCCTCACTAAAGAGTGACAAAGTCCAGAGGTCGGGGGGGATATTTGGGTCAAACAACACGAGACTTTCACCCAGGAGATCGCTGTTTGAGTCACGTGTGAAACCAAAAGTCAGCATTGACTTACGTATGTAACTAACGTACTTATTTTACTAAAAGAGAGTGAATAATGGACTTACATTCACCAGGTGCACCAATGCTAATGTTGATCCATGTCTAGAACACTGTTTGCTACATGCTCACCATATCAACTTAAAAAGTGATAATACTGTATGTCAGTGTTGTGTTTACAGGTAGTTCCGCTGCCCCCATGTGACCAATCAAAAATTAACAAAAATAATATTGCTTTAAATTATTTTATGTTAAGGGGAGTTATTTTAGCTTGGTTAAATAAATGTGGTAATAATTAAGGTTCTTCTTTAAAAAGTGCCAAGATTTAGGACACACAGTCCATTTTTGTTTTTCTTTACAAAGTGATGAAAAATGGCAGTTTCCTGAGTTCCTTACTTGACTATAGAATCGTTCTGCATAGATACAGTCTATAGCCTACTTCCCTTATATTTCACATTTAAACATTTAGCTGCTGTACTTCTCATGAACAACATACATAGACTTTCAAAAGTAGAATAAGCTTAATTTCCTTGATCCACTGAACAAGGAACCAATAAGGAGTGCAAAGGTCTCAGTCTCAGCAGACTACAGTAAATAAACCCCTGTCCGTCCTCTGTAGGTCCTTTATCAGCAGTGACTGAGCAAAGGCAAACAGTTATTATTACATTGAGATGAAGATGCTCCGGGGCCTGGCTCACTGTTCTGTGTTTCAGGTTGGTTTGAACCTTGTCCGTCAGTCAGATGTCAGGTCATATGATGAAAAAATCTCAGACACCAACTGGTCTGAGTTTGACCGGCCTGATGGGGACATGTAATTACAGGGGAAACATTAACTTTTAAAAACATTTTAATGACTTGGGAGACTTGGGAATTACCCAAATTCATTTTAATTAAGCACATTTGAAAGGCTCCTACTTAGGTTTACTCCTACACTGCAAATTTGGATGAAACTGGCCACAAATTGAATGTCTTCCTCTTACAGATTACGAATTGTTGGCTTATTGGAGGCATTAAAAGCAATGGTCAAGAGTTCTTCTGACTCAGACTGCAGTATCTCAGACACCAGTTGTCCTATGTAAACAAAATTTGAAGCGATGTTAGATTTTTTAGCAGTGTTCTGCCATTTAGAACACACTGATTATATGTGTGGCGATGTTATAATTAACTGTCAAAATTTAAAGCTATAATAAAAAGCTATAAAATATATTCAAAGATAGACTATTCCTTGATTTCTGGACCTTTACGGCCTGATAGTAGCAACTGTTCTTGTCATCATCTCTGACCATTCATTAATGCTCAAGAATAAGATGAATATAGAGGATGTAAGATTTTGTACTTTTGTGTCACATGTTTTTCATCAATTGCATGTTATCTGCCATAACTGATCCAACTTTGAGATGATGCTGATTGGCCAAATGTGTCATTTGTGATGAGTGATCATCATTTTGGGAGGAATTAAGCAAAAATCTTCTTGGTTGACCAATCAATCAATCTATTTACCCAATAATAACATTACATTAACAATCATCCATCAAAATTTGATCAATATGATAATATACTTATTCGAAATCAAGCTGGTTTTGTGTGCTGTTTTTGTGAAATTGGCCAAACATATAAGTACTATCATTGTGACCAAATTAGAAGTTCCATTGTGCATATAGACAGAAAAACAACAACATATTCACCAAATAGCAATCTCATGTTCGGCTTGTCAGGTGTAAGACTACTTCATATCACTCACAGGTAGTATTTCGTGTCAGCCTTTGCTTCGTTTATCCCCAGAAATCTGGCAAATGATGCATGGAATTAACATTTGCCTGTTAGCAGAAAAAAAAAAAAAAACAACAACTTGCACTTGGAGTGAATTTAATTTCCAACTATATCCACAGGGCTTTAATTCACCCACCAGTGCAGCAGCCTTACCTGTCTGTCAGGTGCTCTGCTGTGCAGCGGGTGCTAAGCCTGCGGGCTCCGGGGACTCCAGACCCGCCCACCGGGTCTCCGGTGGCCCCGACCTGCTCACCTGTCGGGCAGCGGCGGCGGCTGGAAACCAGTCAGCGGTGCTGGGAGGACTGGACGGGCGGAGAAGGAACACTAACGTATCCACCACCGGAGCGGAGGAAAACTCCATGTTCACATCCAGAACATCCCGACTAAAGTGATGTCCGCCGGTCAATGAATGTCACTCTGCTGTCAACTGAGGATCCGGTACGCTAACACCGAGCTGTCAGTTGGAAAACTGGAGAGCAGTCAAGGCATGTTTCGATCGAGTCGTGCGTAAAGGTCCGTTGTTCTTAAAAGGACGTTTCGGTCTGTGCGCTGTCTGCGCCTCATCCACTACACTGGACTCTGCTCCCTCTCCTCTCCCTCCAACTTCCTCTCTCATCATCTGTCTCTCTTTCTCTCCCTCCACCTCTCTTTCTGTCTGTAGGCCCACCCCCTCTCGTTTTAGTCTGAAAGTGTCACCTTCACACTTCTAGCTCCTCTTCTTCGTCCTCTACATTCACACCAACTCAATTCAAAGGCTGTAGGTTGTGGATAAACTGTATGTCAGTATGTGTTTATTACTATTAGCCTATTACTATTATATATTGTCATTCTGTAGCCTAATTCTGCGGCTCCTATCGCATGTCTGTCCATTCTGCAGGAGGAATATCCCCCTCTGTTGCTCTTTCTCCCCTTTTTCCCCATCAAATTCTATCTGTTTGTTTGTTTAGTTTTTTATCATGCCAATCAAGGATCTAGGATGCTGTCTGTATTGTACAGATTACAGACTGCAAAGCCCATTGACACAAATATGTAATTTTGGGGCTATATAGATAACAACTGACTTGAATTGACCAGTGCCGAAGACCATGGTGGAAAACAAATATGCATGTTCATTTTCATTCATTTATCCTTTTTTTAACTAGGTAAAAGTCTCATTGAAATCAGGATCTCTTACACCAAACAATAAAAGCAATACACTATAACGTGACTTAAAGAGGACAATCTATTTACTGTATTATAATCATTAACATATAATCACAGACATGATGTAAGGATATTAACAGATATTAAAAATAAACTCAGATTTAACAGACGACTGACAGAGATCATCAGCCTCCACTGTCTCTCTGTGGTGTTGCTGGTCACAATCACAGGTGTGTGCCTTTAAGAGAGAAAGAAAGGAGATTAGGAGGGTGATAAAGTAATATTGAGATCATTTTAAGCAACTAGGCTAAAGCTACAGGAGTAATGTCACAGGGATCTGACTTTGGCTTTTTTTATTTGGTTCAAATTCTCCGTCAAGCTGTGATGCAGCTGGAAAACTCGCCTCATAAAACTGGTGACAGTCCTCTGCATGCTGACATTTGAATGTGTGCATGTGTTAGCATTTCTGTATGGCTTTTCAGTCTTTGTGTACCACGAGTCTCTATAGTTTGCGTGTGTGTGTGTTTGTGTGTGTACGACAGCCTCACGACGGAGGATACCCGACTCAGCATCTTCCCCACCAACAGTGCTGGTGTTCACATCCAATAATAACACCTTGCCCCTGAAAATTAAAGCCTGTAGTCGTGCATACACTTTCTCTCTCTCTCTCTCACACACACACACACACACACACACACACACACAGAGAGATAAGGGATTGAAATATTGCAGAGGTACAACACAGTTTAACCTCATTTGAGGACACAGAAAGCAACCTGGCTGTTACACTGCAGAGACTCACATGGGGGTTCGGTAAACATGCACAAACACACATACACACACACACACACACACAGGCGCAAGTACACACGCTCACAAATGACACAGGCTGCAGTGTGTTGAGGCTACTGTGCCATATGGAGCCACAATGCAGATCAGATCTAATACAGTAAACACTTCACACCTTAAACGCTGTTATAATCATGATAGGCAGGGCAGGACACCGCCTGAAGGTTAAACTGCTGGGTTAGGTCTGAAAGGTTACTGGTACAAATCCCTGAATCTGAGACGATCTGGCCGGTGGTGCTGATTTTAAGATGCTTTTTCCTTAACCCTATCAGCCCCACTTGAACATCTTGGCTGTAACCTCTATTTACGTGTTGTTACGGCGATCTAAACGGCATGTATGCATCAAAGTTTGGTTGTCTGTCCTATCCCCTATTAATGAGGGAACGGATTGTAAAGAGTTAACTGAATAGCTGTCTGTGTTATTTATTAGTTATGATGCTTTTATAAATTATTCACCTTCTAGATTTTGACCCTTGACCCCTATAAAGTCAGAAAGGTCAGTGACATGGTTTGAGTTGCGATAGATAGATAGATAGATAGATAGACAGACAGACAGACAGACAGACAGACAAATAAATAGACAGACAGACAGACAGACAGACAGATAGACAGACCGCAGTACAAAACAGGAGATATGATTCTAAAAGACAAGACAAGAGTAAAAGTTGCTTTGAGCTATATCCAACACATTCAGAATTCTAATAAAATGCATTATGTTATGAAATTTTCTAGGCAAACCTAAAGTCCACATATAAATAATCAGTGCTTGAAGTGGGCCGGCACTTCTGTTCCCGTTCTCGCCTGCCTGCTTATTTCTCTGTCAGTGGCTAGTCTAAGTAACGTTACATTAAGAGATTTTGCCAGGAACACAAGGAATTAAGGGCATCCCGGCCTGATGACTTCATTGCACCACACACTAAAGCTAATGTACATAGTCAGTCATTTTTTACTCTAATACTTGTCCCCTTGGTTAAATAGTTAGTATTAGTATATTTTATTCACTGTAGAAATTCATTAACTACTTAATGATTTGCTGATACCGGCCGATATACACAACATGTGAATAAGGGGAGTACTGGCACTTACTTTTTTCCACTTCAAGCACTGTTTATAATCCATCATGTATCTTAAATGCAAAGTTGTCACATCAAATATTTATTCATTTTCATGTAGCCACGGTTAGCTTGTAAAAGAGATTGTGCAATATACATTCATATTTAAAGTTAGAAAGAGACTTTGAGAGTCAGATAAATGCAAGTAGCACAAAAACAAAGGTTTTTTCAAAGCCCTGCACAAGTTGCCCTTCAGCAAGGCACTTAAAGATGCATAGTAATGTCTTTTACAGCCAGCTTCCAAGGCAGGAATACAATTAAATAGAGAAATGCAACTATCTTGACTAACGATCTATTTGTTTATGTCTACTTTATATTCTCCCTGTGATTTGGCATTTTTATTTGGAGTATACTTAGTATTCCCTGTTCTCAAAAGTAAAACGTTTCTGAAAAATTCCCTGCTTTCTGGCTTACAAACACACCCTGACTCAAATGACATGGATGTGACGAACTTGCTTCAAAGGTGACATGAGAGATTACCTCCCGCGCCAACGAAGACTGCGTAACTAAGCAGAAGAAAATACGGTGCGCTCGCTCACTGATATGAAATCCCTCCGCCAAGGCACAAAGAAAGGGACACAACAAACAACTAATCTGTGAAGTCACATTGCAAATGAACAGCAGGTAAATGGCTCCTTCTGAAGGGGCAAAAACAAACTCTGGTGTCTCCGACTATTTTGACTGGTAGCAGGAATAAATTTGAGCAGAGGGGCAACGGACATGATTGGGCTCCTGTGGTGGACCTGTGAGGGGTCATGTGGGGTCATTGTACCATCTGGCTTTAGACCACCTGCCATCCCTTCTCACCAAGAAACATAATAAGGAAATAAATAATACAATTAATAATGCTATTCCTCATGCCTTTCCTCCCTATCACTGAAACATTTATGGGAGGAAAAATGATTCTAGTGGAGTTTTAATTCATTCCATAAATAAATGAACAAACTAGCGGAGGCCACAGAGCCTGGGCTAATGTCCTTTCCTTACGATTCATTAGAGACTCGTGATGCCGTTGCGCCCTCTAGTGTTACAGAGTGAGAAGAAGGCCTGTTTCCCAGCAGTCTCTCTGGACTTTGCTCAGACCCAGCAGAGCAGAATATGGAGATTAGATTTAATTAAAATCGCCTCCAGCCCATCACCCACAGAACTTAAGATCTACATCCAGCAAACTGTGACAGTTTTTAATATCCAAATTACGCAGCCCACCGATCAATGCAGACGATAACTGCTGACTCAATATCCTTTCCTCTGATAGCAATCAACAACAAATGCACCATTATGACTGGGGCAGACAGAATTAAAAAAAAAAAACCCACACACAACAATGGGATAAAGGGAGTTGTTAGTGCTCCAAAAAAAAAAAAGAAAAAAGAGTGAGTTAGCAGCAGTGTGAGTCAGGACAGAATCAGGAGAAATGATGGCTGCAAGCCAAGCAGCCCGAGTCCCCACTCTGTGTGCCTGGGGAGACATGAGTTATATGGCACTAAATCAGTCTCATGTCCAGCTGACTCCCCATCTTCCTGTCCGTGATCAGCACACACACGAGCAGAATGCTGTGCATGCGTCTGCATGTGTTGTGAAGGAGAAAGAGCAGTACCTGGAGGGGGATAGTCCTAAGTGTGTGTGTGTGTGTGTGTGTGTGTGTGTGTGTGTGTGTGGAGTTGATTACCAGATGTAACCGCTCCTGAACGGAGAAGATGAGGGGACACCTCTCACCAGATCAGTGTCAGCTGCTGTGTGGACTACATAAGACCTGAACGTACACACTCAAAACTCCAGTATGGAAGATTTCTGTACAAGAAAGGAAGCCAGGGGTTACCCGTGAGTAACTATTCTTTCATATCTGATACTGAAGACTTAAATCACCTACATATAATCTCATTATTTACTGTGGGTGAGGTGCAACATTAACATCATAAATGAGTGCTAGTGTTAATAAAGATTCCCATGTTTAGTTGCAAGTGTGTGCACGAGATGACAACTTTACGTAGGGACAGTTTTGCTAATAAATGTAATTTAGACCCTGAATGAAACGTTATCTGGCACAGTTTATATTTTATTTCTGTTCTATCCTTTCTTCTCTTGTATTTCGTATCTATTCATATTTAAAATGCTACATCAAGTTGAGTTTAGCTGACATTTATGTGTATAACAAGCACAGTTGATTGTGTAGGTTTCAAAGTGTGTAAGTACCAAATTAGCATTAAATCAGGATATAGTTAGCTAGAATTTTTAATCAATAGACTGTACCGACTGTGCCATGTGTTTTAATTGGCTAATTGTTTGAAGAAACGTACCTAGGACTCTGTGGAAAGAAATACCAACACTGATCAAATTACGTGAAATAAAGTAAATGGAATTGAAATGTAATGGGTGAATTTACTTAAAAAGAGGCATCAGTTTGATTTTAAGACACTTCCTGTTATTTAGCACAAAGTCAGATTGGAGCTTTCGGAAAAAATACGAGAACCCCAGTTGTAATTACCACGAGGATGTTGACATAAACAGAACTTACAAGTTATAGACTAGTACATAACTAGTACGTAACTTTAAGTGTGACGTGAGAATGGCATTAACATGTTCGTCCAAAGATAAAATACAAAAGCAAGCAGTTCCTTTTAAAACCGTACAACTTTATTTACGAAATCCTTCAACAGATCAGCCGAACAGTAAAGTTTTGAAGTTTTCATCAACAAACTTAGAAAAAGGTAAAAAAGAGAAAAACATGAGAACGCAGTCGAAGACCATGTGATTCCCCCCCCCCCCATGTCATCTGTTTTCCCTCTCTTCTTCTCTTTCTGTCATATTATTTTCCTTTCCGTCTCTGTTTTTCGTCCACGATAGCCAGGGGCGACAATCAGCTTTTTGCGTCACCTACTCCAGCATCCACAATTTCACTTCTGTGCTCTTCTGCGATTGGCCCTTGGTTACCATGGCGGCGACATTGGCTGTGGGTTCTGGAGGTAGGACATCACAACTGCTGAGATGGACAGCCTGTAGACATCACAGAGAACGGGAGTAAACATCATGTTAATTTAGTGCAATGCATAAATGTTACAGAAAGTGTGTAATTCATAATGTCATTTTTTTGCAGTTAAAATATCATTTGAAAGAGTAAAGAATATATGAATTCAGGATTATTCTGAGACTGGAGAAAAACAAACTGCATGCATTTTGGCAGAAGGCTTTTTCGAGGTGTAGACGAACGGTTTTGCTACCTTGAAATTTTCTTTGTCTGCATTTGTTGCGGTCCTTGAGCACCTTTTGTTTGTGTGACTTTTTTAAAATTACTTTTCACTTACTGCCTATAAAGCAGAAACACACTCCAGTTGTCATTTACTTATTCAGCGAGATATTTTGCTGACAAGTTACCACAGGTCTGACTAGTAATGATGCAAGTATACAGAGTTTATCCCTGAGCCATGTGAAGCCACTGTGGGGTTAATTCATCCAAACCACAGACTGTATATAAAGATGGATGACGCGTCTCCACTTCCTCCCACTGTACAAATATGAAGCCAAAATATCCCAGATACGGGAGCTGCCATCTTGTGCTGGTGACGTCATTTGGAGCCAGAGTATGCGCAGTAGTGATCCATCGAGGTCCCGCCCATACCAATCAGGAGCACACTGACAGTTGTCAACGATGACGCCACACCCCCTTTTTATAGCATCAAATAACTAATTAAAACAAAACTTGTCAGAAAAATGAACACTTGAACAAACATCAGCGTGATAAGAACTACCTAAACTGACAGAAACCATCTTTGAAAACATTTTATTTGACGTGCACATTTGGCTCATGTCCCATCCGCCAACATGGAGGGGGCGGGATTTATGATCTATATTGCAGCCAGCCACCAGGGGGCGATCCAGATGTCATGTCATCAGTCTTTATATACAGTCTATGGTCCAAACATGTGTGAAGGCAGGTTCGCCTGATAACCCCGATGACATACCTGCCCTCCACAGCTCCTTCATCCAGTATAGGCCCTCACCTTTGTTTAATAACACAGGGACACTTACATCATATCTTGGCTATTGACAAATGTCCTAAAACTGGCCTTGAACCAGCTTCCACGCACACAAGGCTGGTGCATTAAGTTCATCTTCTGACATTATTTGCTGAGCCAAACATTTTGCGTCACTGGACTACGAGTGCATCAAGCTTGTCTTTAATTCAACCTCATCTAGACGATGGACCAGGAGGCTTTTTCCTCATTGCAAATCTGTCTGCGAGGCCTGGACAGGTGCCCTACTGTAGTACTCTTTTATAGGCAAATGGAAATGTACCACCCCTGGAGGTCAGACAGTTAAAAGCTTTCGAACATTAGAGTTGGCTCATCTCAAGTCCCAGTGGCAGACAGAAGCGAGTCTAACCTACAGTTTTAAAGCTGTATAATTCAAGACTGTAACGTAAACACATAGTACCTTTGTTAGAGCCGTTCTTAACTAAGACTTGCAACAGAGAAGAGGGCCACATGTAGGCTGCACAACATGGCACAACATAGTTGAATTAAATATCAGGATACTGACAATATTCTTATGACATCAACATTTATAGCAATATGGCCATATATGCGATTAACTGTGGCCCACTATTATGTATTACATATAAAAGTATTCACAAATGTAAAACTTTAATCATTGATTCTGTTCGTTTTTAATTACAGTTTGTTTAGAATCACTCATGTGGACATTTTGTAAAAACGATATTGATATGAACATTTCTACCAGATAGGTTCCATTGAAAGTCAATGAACTACATTGCGCTGCAAGTAACCATTATTTTCATTATCGATCTGCCGATTATTTTCACCATTCATCGTTTAGTCTATAAAATGTCAAAAACAAAATTGTGAAAAAATGCACATCACAATTTCTTTTGTCTAACCAACAGTCCAAAAACCAAAGACAAATTAAGACATTTCTGTCATAAATGACAAAGAAAAGTGTAAAAATGGTGCACAAGGAGGACACACACAGAGTGCTGCAGGGATGATGTATTTTTGTAGGCCAACCCAGAAGTTAGCATCGCCCTGGTTCCCTCGACAAAAAAGTCAATGGCAGTTTTCCATTGGATTGTTGCAGAAAATAAACTCTGTGGCAAACAAAAGCTTATGATACTCAGCAAGATAATCTTCACAAATTAATTGAACTGACGAAACTTTTATGATTTTTGAAGCGTAAATACAATCGCCAGAAGTAAAAAGCTAACGTTAGGCTAGAAATGAACCTCTTACCTCTTCTACAAAAGCCTTTGGAAAAGTTTGAGTTAGAATAGTTTGCAAGAGTGCGAGTATAAACACAACGAGGCTGTAAAGGCGGACGTGTGAGTAGATGAGTTTCTGTGTTCAGCATGATGACGTTTAATGTCCCCGACAACCTCTTTAGCCACTTGTTAGCAACCACCTTTAAGACACGTAAAAGATTCAAAATTCACGAGTGGGGTGTTTACTGATGTATTCTATGTCATAGAAAAAAACGTGAAAATCGCTTAATCTTGTGTTAACCACAGACCTTATTTCAGGCATCTAAACAAAAATAAATTCAGGAAACCCGATGACTTCGAGACGAGGGAACCGGAAGTGCAATGATGCTGACTCACTTCCGGGCTTTAGGACTGCAGCACTCTATAGTGTATCCTGTATGCATAAACTCATGGTGCTGTGTACTCACATGAAGCTGCTCATCATCTGTTTGGTGTCTTCTGAGCTTCTGGAGTTTGCAAAGCTGATGAAAGAGCAGTAGACTGCGATCCAGGCACACCACTTGAGCTGAAACACACACACACACACACACACACACACACACACACACACACGGCAGGTTACAAAGGCTAGCTGTACCAGCTTGTGGAATAAGACCAAAATGTATATAATGTATATGTTAATATAATGGGGGACAACAGATGAACAAGGCTCAGTGGTTGAAGTTTACTCTGGAGACAGATGAACACTTAGGAGGAGGATAGCAGGACAACAGCATAGCTGATACTGTACTGGTATCTGTTCTTTTAAAAACGGATGATTTTATGACTTGTCTGTTTTATTTTTCTGCCTTTGTAAAGCACACAAATGGATTTTGAAAAGCGCCCTATAAATAATGATTATTGTTATATAAATGGCACTGACAAATGAGAATATGCTGACCTTCAATTTGGTGTTATCACTTGGAAACTGCCCGTATCCTGGCCAGTATACAAAGACGCATAACATCAACAAAAAACATTTTACACCAACAAGTAAAAATAGTTGTTTGTTGATGGGAAGACAATCAATTAAACAAATAATCTACTATTGGACTGGGAGGCCACAAGGGCCTGCTGCTCTCCCCTCTTTGTTTAGTTTATTGTGTCCTGCTGGAAGTCAAAAGCTGCCCTTCATCCTTTCATCTAAAAAGGTGAGTTTACCTTTAATCTTCTAAATGGCACAATTGAGCTGGACCAAGGTCTACCATTCAGGGGCAACACCCCTTTAGTGTGGACACACAAACACACATGTAAACATACACAGAGGCAGAGGACACCTTTGGTGTGAGGTGTGTGTATATGTGTGTGTGTGTGTGTGTGTGTGTAGGTCACCTTGAGCATCAGTCCACACATGCTGAAGATCATGCCGAGCAGGTTCATGTAGTCTGGCGTGGGGTCCTCCAGTGTGGGATTGGTTTCCGTGCTGGGCGGCTTGTACCTGCAAAGCCATAAATCTTTATTAACCAAAAACACAAGGCAACAAGGATTTCATTTTTATGCGAGTGTCACTGTTACACCACTTGTCATAATGTTAGTATTAGAATATTACATTGCACCCATATGTCATTGTTGAACAACATCTCATTCCAAAACCATGGGCATGGCTCTCATGCTATAAGAAGCCTCCACTTCTCTGGACCCTTTCAGAGCCTGGCTGCAGAGATTTGCTGTGATTCAGCCAAAAGAGCATTAGTGAGGTCCAACACTGATGTTAAGTGGTAACGTCTGGCTCACAGTCTGTGTTTCAGTTCATTTCAGATGTGTTGAATGGGGTTGAGGTCAGGGCTCTATGCAGGCCAGTCAAGGCCGGGCAGATAGCAATGAGACAAATGGAAAAATAACCCATTTGCTAAAATAATATAATATAATTAACTCACTGACAGTCGGCTATATATTAAGCAATTATCATTATTTGCTTGGTGTTCGGTGGTGCATAAATTCCACAGCTAAATCAAATAATCGCTAATCCCTTTAGACTATGCTCGTGATTTGTGTTAAAGGTTAGCTAGTTAGCAGTTAGCTGCCATTAACCCAGCTAATATGCTTAGCTAATTCCGCCAAGAAAAACGTATATTTCTCTGTATGATATACTCACCTTAAAATCTTATTTTGTCTCCTCGGGTCTGCCATATTGTTGCAAGACATAATGTGTTACAATGCGCTCCTGGCGTGACTTATTATTAAGAAATTTAAACTCCAGCGACCGAAAGACAGCTGATCGGCCTCGTCATGAATGGAGTACAAGGGGTAGTTATATCCGGTGATTTTCAAAATAAAAGTTTACAGTAATCCGCAGCCCAAGATAAAACGCGTGGAGGGTTTTTGAACTTTTATTTTGACAGGAGTATGTGATCCCAGTGTGCATTGCGCGGACTAGCAAACAAGATGCGTAAAATGAATGGAAGAAGCTGTTGTTGATGGTTACAAACAGGGGATAATCTTATTATTATAATAATTATAATTATACATGTTGCACCAGGAATATCAACATGTCACTCCCCTGAAATTGAACTGAATTGAAAGTCAACTAAGAGTAGCTAAGTAAGTAGCAAGTAGTAGTTAAACTGCTGTGAGTAGGAAATGATTACCGTTAGCTAACGTTATAATTTAACTATACAAAGCTGTCTGTTGTTCAGTAAAACACGCCAATTCTGTCTAAATAGCCCACTGTTCAAGCTAGTAACTAAACCAAAATGTTTCCCATAAACTTCCGTAACTCCATTAGTTTCTTTGGTAACTTCCATTAGTGTCCTTTGAGAAAGCTAATGAAGTGCATTCATTTTCATGTGGCAAGAAATAATACAAACCTAGCTAAAGTTTGTGTAGCAGTATTTAAGGCTTTGTTGAAAAAAAAGTGTAAAAAGAGTATAAAACTACCCCATAATTAACTGCATTGAAGGGGGAGTGGTTAGTGTGGCTCACATGTTTGTATTGTGTTTTTCCACACAGGTGAAGTCATGGCGTTCCCTCAGCCCAGACCTCAGGCTCCTCAGCTTCCTCAACATCTGCTCAGGACTGTAGACTGCGGACAAGGAGCTGTCAGGGCTGTTCGCTTCAACGGTAAGAAAGAGCCAAAATTCTTATGTTGAGACTGTTGAGACATCGGTATCTTACTTGTCATGCGAGATCTGAGTTAAACCAATGTTCACAATATGAAAAAATGCATACTATAGTCTGACAGTAGACCTGTTCAGTTAACAGCACATGTTAATACTGTGTTTCCTTTATTGTTATTGTGTAATACTTATTTTATTTTGTCAAAGCACACAGCCTCCAACTCTCCATGTGAGTCATGAGTCATCTATGAAATGTCATTAGCTTATACCCGCCTCTGTCTGATGTCTCCCTGCTTGGTCAGCTGATGGGAACTACCTGCTGTCTTGTGGCAGTGACAAATCTCTAAAGCTGTGGAGTGTGAGCCGGGGGACCCTGTTGAAGACGTACAGTGGCCATGGATACGAGGTTCTGGATGCTGATAGGTGAGAGAATTGTCACATCCTCCTCCACAGTGTGCCAGGAAGGTTAATTCAGCAATATAGCATCAAATTGCATGAGTTAAATGAGTTGTAAACACATTAAGAAAGAAAAAAATGCTGAAGAGATCTTCGCCCCCTGCAAAAAGTAACAGCGTTTGTTTTTCATTGGCTGTTTCAACAGTTCCTATGACAACAGCCAGATTTGCTCCTGCAGCTCTGATAAGACAGTGATCCTGTGGGATGTCGGCACAGGCCAGGTCACACGCAAACTCAGAGGTCACGCTGGGGTCAGTTCTGCTGTTTATAACTCTTTGTAACCCGGTTCTGTAGTTTGATTATTATTTTTTGTCATGTCCATTTCATTTTAAAATGTTTGTTTGTTTTTGTTGCACCAGCATAGTTTCACTTTTCTTCTTCTATTGTGTCTCCATGTTTTATTCATTCCCTCTTTGAATTTTTTTTATATCTCACTCAAATTTTGTGCTCACAGAAAGTAAACTGTGTCCAGTTCAACGAGGAGGCAACTGTCATCTTGTCTGGTGAGTCTTCATTCATGTAAAAAACCTACAATGCACTATACATTAGTCAGTATTTTCTTGGATAGTGCGGTGTATATTGTGTGAAATATCTTGCCACTTGAACATTGAGTTGTCTTTGTAAGTTTCTTGCTCTGTATTTATGTTAACACCTTCAACACTAATACTGATCATTAACTGATTCTAATTGTGTTTAAAGCCGCGTTTCCACCAAGCAGTCCAGTTCAGTTCAGTTCGTTACACATTAGAATGGTTATTTTAAGTTGTGAAAGGTACCAGTAGAACCACTCCATTCTGTCCCGTTTTTGTCGTTACCTCTCTGTTGAGGTACCTAGCAAACTGACCCAGGACCTAAAGGCGGAGCTAGAAACACTGCAGTCTGTTGATTGGTCAACAGAATCGTCACTTCTTGCGCGACAAGGGACTCAAATGCACAAACCTGCCATTTTTCCTTGTTGTAATAAACAGCCACATACGGAGAAGAAAGAACATGAAACATTCGGTGTCCTCCATCCTGTTCTTGTGTTTCTTTGTTTACTGTGTCGCGTTAGATATGATGTCACGCTACTTACGTGGTTGAGACGGCTATAATCATCAAGGTAACAACCCCGCCTACATTTAATAGTACTGTCTGCTGTGGAAACGCAAAACAGATCTTGGGTTTAGGTACATGTAAGTACGGGTTTCAAAGGTACTATACTGAAAGTGTTTGGTGGAAATGCAGCTTTAGTGTTAACTCAGTAAATGTGTATGTTCATTTATTTGTGGTCTGGGTGTGTGTGTGCGTGTGTTTTTTTTCCTCGTCCAGGGTCTATAGATGGGACAGTTCGGTGCTGGGACACCAGGTCCAGAAGATTTGAGCCCATCCAGGTTCTAGACGAGGCTCGGGACGGCATCAGCAGCCTGAAGGTGGCACAACACGAGCTGCTGACCGGGTCAGCACAGTAGACGTAGTGTTTGCCATGAAAGCAAAGTCATCCACATGTTTGAGTGATGTTGATGTGTGTATTACTTCTATCTCCTGCAGCTGTTTGGATTTGAACTGGGAGCGAGCAATTAATTATCTTTCCTTTACGTACCTTTCCAGCAGCTAGGCAGAGATTTGATTTTGAGATTTCACTGCGCGGTGCTCTTTGAAAACGATGATCTTGTGTTTAGGTCGGTGGACGGCAGAGTGAGGCGCTACGACCTGAGAATGGGACAGCTGCATGTTGACTTCATCAGCAGTTCGTAATCTTTTTCATAATATCTTTTCAACGTTCATCAAGAGTAATAATAATAACTATTACTGTTTTTATTAGTAGCAGTAGTAGAAGTAGCAGTAGTTGTTGTAGTAGTAATAGTAGTGATAGTAATGACTTTTATATGTATGTGTGTGTGTTCCAGGTCCCATCACATGTGTGTGTTTCAGTCAGGACGGTCAGTGCACTCTGAGTTCCAGTCTAGATTCAACAGTTCGACTACTGGACAAGAGCACCGGGGAAATGCTGGGAGAGTGAGTGCTGTTCAGTCTTGTTAGCAGTGTGGTGTGTCCCCCATCATGGCTTCACTTACTAGTCAGCTCTAAAAAGCAGTTTTTGTTTAAATATCTAAATAGTAAAACATGGCACACAGTATTACTTCGCATCATTTTGAAAATGGGATTATAAAAATAGGTAATGCAGAAATCCAAGTGAAAATTTGATTAAAGACACTATTTGCAGTGCGAAAAGTTTACTGTTTTTAATTACCTTGAGGGCCTAAGCAGCTCACTTGTGATTTCTCTCTATATTTCACCTCACTGTAAACCAGTGAAAGCATGTTTGAACCCCAACAGGACATGGCTCAGTGTACACTGTGGTGAACAGTGTCTTCTTGCAGCAGGAAACACAGCACATTTTGGATGCACAAGGACGTAGAAATGTGGGGGTAAATCCTTTTAAACCAAGGATTATATCACACTGAAAAAGTATTTAAGCTGTCATAATTTCAGCATTTGAACATCACTGAGTCCATTTACATGCACATTGGTATCCTGGTTTGGACTCTTATTCGGGATATGATGTTTACGTGGAACATGTGAAACCCGGTTATTCATCTTCCTGTTTACATGATCAGAACAGTATCCAGGTTTCTGACCGTCTGCCTGCAGGTGTGTCTTGATTCCTCAACATCTCAGCCACTCTTCTTTTTGTACCAACTGAGTTACCTCAGTAGGTACCTCATTTTGGTTTGTGGCTGAACTCTTCTGGATTTAGCTTCTCCATCTGATCACTGGTAGCGACAATACAAATTATGATCTGCATTGCATTACTGAAGTCAGACTTTTCTATTTTGTTTATTGGTCATCATTGTTTTACTACTACATCATTTAATTTGAGTTGCCGAAACACGGGCAAGCTTGGCAGAGAACGATCAGAAACCTGGATCAGGTGTTTACATGTAACAAGATCCTGGTTTCTTTGGGAGTACTCCAGCTAGCATATTCAGGTTTCTCAAAACTGAAACCAGGATGTGGTGTTTACATGCGCAAAACAAACATCAAAAACCAGATCATAACCAGGATACTCGTGCGCATATGAACACACTCAATGTTCAATGGCACATCTCTCTAAACCAGCTCAGCCCACCATTTAGCAAAACCTTATGACAGAATGACTATAACACCACCAAAACTGACCACAGAGTTGAGTCAACACCATTCTGACACAGCAAGAATCAAAAAGGTAGTATTTATTGGTTGTAAAGGTGTCTCTGTCATTTTGTCCATCCCCTGTACTGTTTGTATGTATGTGAAGCCCTGCAGTTAGCAGTTAAGATTTATTGATTACTTATTACTTATCAATTCAAATCATATTGTTATGATGTTTATGTTTGTTTGTTTGTTTGTTTCACTCAGGTATACAGGACACAAGATGAAGGGCTATAAGCTGGACTGCTGCCTGTCCAGTAAAGACACCCACGTCCTGAGTTGCTCAGAGGACGGACACGTCTACTGCTGGGACCTGGTGGAAGTAAGTGTCAGCTTACATTTGTGTTCATAGTGCATTAAACATAATGGGCTCCCCATTAGCATTTTACAAAACTTTAATGGACGTGAAACAGAGAGAAAAGAGGGAGCTACTTGGCACTCCACCAATACTAAACAGCTCTCCATCATGCAGAACAGCAGCCTGTAACCTCTGGGTTTCATTCCACCAGCACATGAATGCAGGATAATTATGTCTTAAAATCAATAAGTCCTCCAATATTAGAAATTTGTCCACCAAATTTCAGACAAATATGCTCTGACCTTATGTTAGAAGCAGATATAGAGAGTGTACTGAAAGCATATACAAAGTATAATGTTTGCATTTGTTGTTTTTCTGACCTCCAGGGATCTTTGTCCTTGAAACTGCCTGTGGGGAAAGCTGTTGTCCAGTCGTTGTCCTTCCACCCCACAGAGACCTGCCTCCTTACAGCCATGGAGGGGCGTGTCCAGGTGTGGGGGGCAGAGCCAGAGGAGACAGAGGAGGATGCGATGGCCACATAGAGCTGGTGAAAGTGGTCCAAAGCTACATTTGCATACTGAGAGGATTCATTTTTTCATTTATTCCAATAACACACAGTCTGTAAACGTCTTACTCCCATATTTAGTTTTTGTGTCTGTAAACACAGGGTCGTTGGGGTTTGGTACTGCAATAATCAGCAAGGTGAGCATTTCCAGCAGAACCTATACCCCGGGATCGTTATTTCTTTGCCTTGTGTTGGGTCAGTCAAAAGTTAATATTCACGAAACATGAAACTGAATCACAAAGTATCATGTGGGCAGCTCAACTTAAATAAGATCCCAACTTTAGTCTGTGTAAACTTGTTAATGGCCAAGGGGGGAAGAAGTTTTATTTTGGTCAGAAGTGAGCTAGATAGATACACAGCTGACGTCTTACCCAGATTATCAGCCTGTCTTTATGAACATGAACATACCAGCTGACACAAATAATACAGAGTCACAAAAAATAATGTTGAAATCTGGTCTCTGGTGTGAATCTAATTTTAGTTCATGAGTGAACCATAAATTGACTAAATGATCTAGCACTTGGATTTTTGTATGCGTGCAAAATATATTTTTGTACAAAACCTTGAATAAACATTTTCTTGTATAAATTGCACCACATGTAGTTTCTCCCTTTAGACTAATGATACCACCAACACTGTCTACGTCTGTACAAGTTTATCTTTATTAGGAACGGTACACACAATGAACATTGAGACAGGCACATTACAAAATAAGTTAATCGACATGACAATAGAATGGCAACAAATAAATAAATAACTTATCTTACATAAATACTTTTTTTTTTTAGCTGTAGCTGGACTGTTGACGAATAAGTCTGGATTGTGAAGAACTTCACTCAGCTGCGTTTGTCAGCTGCATACGATTGTTAAGCCCAAAATTGCACTGAAGATTTTAAATAAATACATGTCAGCTTATTTACAAAAATAGTCAAGTAGTTTGTAGTAGAATCATGTCTCTGCTCAGTTTTACCCTTTTAGAAGACTTTGTCAGGAAATCAAGATTCGGAATAGGGCAGAGTCAGTTGAGCAATGCTTTCATATTTAAAAAAGCACATACATTTGAAGAGCTCATCTCTAATTTCCTATATATATTTATTACAAACGTCAGATGAAAAACTCCCCTTTCAAGAATGAAAAGCAGTCTTTTTTTTTTAGCTGCTATCAGAGTAGTTTTTTAAAGCTCGCAAAGGCCAAAAGTAATAAGATTCTAATCCGACTGAGGCCCATGAGATCACCAGTTGAAGTCAAAACATTTAAATCAACACAACTGAATTCATGAGGTGTTCACACAAAAGTGACAGGGAAAATAGCTTAATTTAGTGCTCATTGATTTTGACATAAATAACTTCATAAAAATAGGTTTCAGCTTCCTCAACGGTATGTCAGTTGGAGCGAAACTTTTCATTTACAGACTTTACAAGAGAACCTGCCAGCAAACAAACTGCCTTGTCCTCACAAGCCATTATACACCCCTACCCTCTCACCCCCCCTTCAACCGTCTACGCTCAGCTGTCTAGCCCACACAGCTGCAGCCCGCGGCCGACAGCTTCTCCACCTTGTGCCAGCGGTGCGAGTTATCGAGGAAGGCCATGTCCTCGTGGTGGGTGGGCCTGCAGCAGGGCGCATTGTGCCACAGCTCCCCAAGTGCCGGTTGAGGGAGCACCCCGCTCAGCAGCAGGTTGGTAAGGGTGAGGTCGTGGTTGGAGCGGACGCGGGGACACGACCCACTGCAGTACTTGAAGAGGACGGTCTCGTCTGAGTCGTAGCCCAGCCCGAGGTCTCGAACCTGCAGCAGGATGGAGCGCAGGCCACACTGGGAGTCTAGAGTAGAGCGGCGTGACCGGACTGGCATCAGAATGATGGGATCGGGTGATGGCCTGACTCCAGAAACTTCTGTTTGGCCGTCTTCTGCAGCTGGATCTCCATTTGCCTTGTCATCATTTGGTGATGTGTGTGGAGATGCTGTTTCTTGTTTCTTATCTGGAAAAGGCAGAAAGAGTTATCTATACATCTGATGTACAACATTACTGGTAGAAAATGAATAAAAAATACTCTTAATTGACAGCAAAGGGCAACTAATTTTAAGCTTAACCCACATTTTAGTCCACATTAAGACACCAGTTATTTATACTCTTAACTAAAAATGAATAACTTCTAAGAGGCAGAAAATCAACGTTTAAAGTGATACATATCCAAGTGTACACACAATATTTTACACATTGCCCTCAAAGCAAGCAAAAATAAGATTTTAGCCAAAAGGTCATAGGTCACAACCTTCCCTCCAGCCAGCACTTACCAATCAGTGATCTCAGCCAGCGGCTCTCTCCCCTCTGGACGCAAAACAGAATCACAACCAGCTTCAACAGGGACCTCATCGCTACAGTCTGCTCTTCGTCTGAGCCGTCGCTCAAAATGAACCAGACACGTGTGTGTTTGTATGTCTGCGAGTATCTGCGGGTGCGAGTGATGCTTAAGATGCAGACGAGTCACAACCTCCAATATATAGCCCTCGGAGATGAGGGGGGGTTGAAGGGATGAGGTGAGGAGGTGTAGGGGGGAGACAGACACTAACCCGTTACTTGCCAACAGACTATCCCACTCACCTGAGCCTGACAGGGAGTGTAGGAGGGCAGGCGGGCGCTTGACCCAGAATTTGTCCTGTTGGGATTATCTAATTGGTGTAAATCACTGGCTTATTGTCGAGTTTCCCCCAGATGTTTTTCCAAAGGATGTTGGCCCCTGGCAATATGGATTCCCAGAGGTTTGGGGTTCTTAAAAGCTGCTAGGTATTGGACAATGATGTCACATTCATGATGCTGAGAAGTATGTGTGATAAATGAATCAGTAGATAGGTAGCTAGACAGACACGGAAGTGGAAAGGCAGACAGCCAAGAGATACATTCATAGACAGAATGTTATCAATACATAAACACAAGAAATGATCCATGTAGGAAATGTAAAGGAAGAAGTGCGGTGAAATGTTTTAAAAACAGGCTGGATGAGTCATTGTGGAATGTCTTAAAATAGGCCCCGGTCGTATTCTGCTTTTCTTATCGTAAACGTTACGTCTGAGGATCGATACAGTAAGGCAAAAAAAAAAAACAACTTTAAAAGGTTAAACTCCAAAGAAGTAAGGGAAGTCAGGTTATAATTAGAACACAACAGGGCCTGTTTCAGCAGACATTCCACAATGGGTGACTCGTCTTGAGCTGGCCCATAAATTGAGGGATTTCATCTGCAATGTGTGGCTGACATGTAGAATATGTAGAATATGCATTATGTAACAGTTATAGGGCCCAAACAGGCAGTTAATGGAATTTGGAGTTTGTAAGAAAGTGCATATTTGGACCCTGTGTCTGCCATCCAGGTGCAGGTCAAACGCCTCAGTGCACCTTATTTAGAAACTGATGTAACTAAAAATATGAACTGAACCCAAATTCATTTGTGAGTTTCTAAACATTTGAAATTCCTCCTATATCTGTCTGCCCTGCCGTGCTCTATATCTGACTTTATTGGTGTGTTTTTTTTGTTTTTGCTGCCCCACAAGTACCTAGAAAATTACCATTCATCCAATTTCCTGAAATGGTCATAGGTGTCATTTACAGGGGACATGTCCCCATCACTTTTATATAGACGTATATTTAAGTATATTTCTATAGAAATATAGAAGAAACAAATGCACATGGATGACTGATGAGTATTTTCTATTATTGACTGTAGTAGCCAAGGCTCTATATCCTTTTCATGTTCCATTATCCAATTTTTTTCCCGACTCTGACCTCATATCATACCGATCCCCCCATTACATTACCTAAAATCGCATATGTTGAAGACTGTTTAAAAATGATTTTTCATCTGAGCCCTTATGTCCCCACCACTTTTCAACACAAAGTGTGTGTGGTCCCTCTAATGTATTTTACAGTTGATTTAAATAGTCTGTTTTTCTGCCAGGAAGGCAGATGTTTCTGTGCATTCTCAACCTGTTCTCCAAGTAAATGCAGGGTTCGTACAAAGTCTTGAAAGTTTGGAAAATTATTAATTTTAACTGTTATGTTTTCAAGGTTAGGAATATGCTTGAATTTGAATATACTCCTTGAAAAATGCTTGATTTTCAATATAATCTGGTGTTTCAGCTACTTTACTCATGTAAACCAAAAAATCTTTTAATATTTGAAATGAAACGATCCCGTCGTCAGATTTGTTTGTCGTCTCCTGGCGTCTCACACCAGATGCAGAGGGGACCGGAGTTAGATTGACTCACATGGGCTCCAAAATGAAAAGGGGTTGTTTTTCCTTTCCGCTCCGCATCATGAAGGCGACCATCTGCTCTCAGATGATTGCTGTGGGTATAAAGGCATTCTGTAAACTTTATTTTTCACAATTGCATTTGTAGTAACATGTTAGATGTGATGATAAAAGCTGGAGTCTGGAAATTTTTGGTTTAGGTACCTTGAAATTGCTTGAATTTTACTCTTAAAAAGCTGTACGAACCCTGTAAATATTTTGCTGGACAGAAGGTGATGAGAAACCTCTTGCTTATTTCCAAAAGATTTTGACAACAGGTAAAAGCCATAACAGGAGCGTGAGTGTGCCAAATGGAAATTATTATAATTAGTAATTGAATGATTTTACCTGCTTGGATATTGGGTAAGAAGGTTTACTCAAAGTCAGTTGTCTCTCACAGAAAGACATTCTTTGACTCTCTAATGCTTCCCCATGCAGTTTGTTGTATTTAAAACGTATTGCCCGTTAAATGTAAACTGAGGCAAACACACTAGTCCAAACACTGTATGTGGCCTAGACCAACGGAAAAGACACATTACTAGTTACTCAGACTCTGACTACTCGTGATACATTGAGGATATTTAAATATATATAGCTAACATGTACAATAACAGCACATAATGATTAACGTCACTTTGTTGGGCAAGTAGCTCATTTTCTCAGACAGATGTTGGATAAGACATTCAAATAATATCAGAGACGACATGTAAAATCAAAGCAGGAAAAGGCGAGTGGAACATGAAAGTGAGTAAACAGAAGAATAAAAGCTGAAGAATCAGAGAAAAGTGGAGTAAGAAAGGAGTAAGTCAAGCATACGTATATTATGAAATATACACTACAATGCAGGCAATTAATACAGTAATCAAAACAAAGAACATTACCTCTACTGCATTTTGTTAATGCCTGACTCCTGGCTCCAATTAGTTATATTTAGACATGAGGAGTGTGTCCAATGAGATATTAACGTTATTTATTATATTTAAACAGCCCCATTCCTCATGTATTATAGCGCTGTTGATATGAATTACAAAGGAATCATCCCTAAATCTTGAACTAATAATGGCCCACCAAATCTACTGCCAGGAATTTCAATAATTCTTTCAAGGATGAGGTTTTTTGAGACGGCACTAAATTAGACATTAAAATGAAAAATTTTTATGTTTTTTTTAAAGTGAGCTCTTCCTCAGTTAGTCCACTCAATACATCTGACTCTAATGTGAGCAAATTTAACTGAGAATACTTGTTGTTTTTTCATGCTTTATCCCTTTGAGACGCCAAATGTGTGCTGTGTCTTTTGGACTATCTGGTAAATGTTCACCAATAGTTAGAAGTCCTTGTATTTGTCCATCCCAAGAAGTCAGTTAACAGACAATAACAACACAGTTTTGATGCAGTCACAATGGGGATGGTTTCATTTTAGTTTTAAACTAGATGTTTAAACACATACAGCCAAACACATTCACACCTGTAGCAATTAAGAAATTACAATTCTCTTGTCCTTCATATCTTTGGACTGTAGGAGGAAACCCATGCAAACACACATCATCAGCCTCTTCACCTTCATGCAAACTCTACATAGTTATTGAACTACAATTGGAAAAACTATATTTTATATAAAATATAAAAGGCTTAGTGGCTTTAACAGGCTAATGAATGTGGGTTTTAGGACTGGATCACTGGAACTCTCCTCTAGTCTCCTAGTCTGGGGTTGCAGTCAGTGCTCGAAGTGGGCAGGTACTCACCGGTACGGTGTACCAGCACTTCTATATTTTACTCTTTGGTGTACCGTGACTTTTTCTTGCGCTTTTTCTTTTCTGCCCTCCCCATATCAGCTTCTCTGGGCGACCTTCTCAATGGCCTTGTTCGGACAGTGATTATACTGGGCATGTAACCCTCCACGTTTCTGCAGATACAGTAAATAAAGACCTTTGTCAACCTGCACAAGTTGAAAACAATAAGAGCTCTGCTTAACTCAGCTGTCCACAAGCAAGCAAAATCATTCGCTAGGAGAACATCCATTTCCCGGTAATTTGCATGGAAAACAAGAACACAAAAGGGCAAAGGGCCTGACACATTCCTTCCACCTCTCAAAGAGACAGGAGGACGAAGGCCAAGCGAGAGATGGAAAGTCAGAAGGAAAGCGGAGAAGGTGGTGGGAGAAATACAGTGGAGATAGAGCAATCCCTTTGGATTACAGCCTAAAGAACCAGTCTGGAATTCAGGGTTGTCATGAGACAGGAATGGAAAGAACGTGACATCAATTTCTGTAAAAAAAAAAAAGAAAAAGGGAACATAGACACAAAGCATTTAATACGGTGGTAAACCTGGCCAGATCTGGTCTGATGCTGTTCCAAAACTAGATACCCATCATTTGAAAAAAGGGTCACCTATTCTTTATGCCAGAATTGATATCACACATTTAAATGCATATTAGGCAATCTAAGCTCTCAGATAACAACATAATATGCTTATACACATGCTAGTGGCATGGCTGGTGGGTTGGTTGGTCAGTCCACCACTTTGGTCCAGACTGAAATTTCTCAGCAACTATTCTATGGATTGCATGGAAATTTTGCACAGATATCATGGTCCCCAGAGGATGAATCGTCATGACTTTGGTGATCTCCTGACTTTTCCTCTAGAACCAAAGTTTTTACTAATCCGGTGAAATAGCTTAACATCTACTGGATGGATTGTTACAAAACTTGGTAAAGATATTCAAGGTTCCCAGATGATGTGTCAATACTTTTCCTCAAGTGCCACCATGAGGTTGGCATTCATGGTTTTGAGTGAAATGTCTCAACAACTGTTGTCCAGTACTTTGGTTTATGACCAAATACATTCAAAACTAATGATATTCACTATGTGCTTAGCGCTAATTAGCAAATGTTAGCATGCTTACACACTAAACTAAGATGGTGAACATGGTAAACATTATACCTGCAAAACATCAGCATGTTAGCATTGTCATTTTGAGCATGCTGATGTTAGCATTTAGGTCAAAGCACCGGTGTGCCTGAGTACAGCCTCATAGACGCTCGCATGGCTGTACTCTTCTATGATAAACATGATACAGCAATACTTTACAACACAGACATTCGCATCGATGAGCATTCATCTACTGGTGGCCACAGCAACTCTACAGGAGCAGCTAAGGGTTTCATGCCTTGCTCAAGGGCACACCGGAAGTTACAGTTAATGCAGGGCAGGATGCTCCTTGTTTTTTTTCCCCCAACGCACTCGTACCTCACACCTCGCAGCTTTTCTGACCTCTGGGCTGCTTTCAGCTCCCTACATAAATGTCACAATTGTCTGGTTTCTAGTCTATTTTTTTATCTTTTTCAAAGCATCATAGATCTTTAAGGGGAAAATCACTCCTCCCAGCGTTCTGTCTCCTCTGGCGCATTCCTGCACATTCAGCATATTTATTTTGTGGCCTCATGAAGCAGACATATATATCAAAAAAAAAAAATTTTTTTATGATGTGCTGCTTCCTGTATGTCTATCCCATCTATCAGAAATGAAAATAAATCGTCTACTTTATATACAACATTTAACCTGACCTTGACAATTAAAATAAAATCTAATTACTAATTAGTTTCCATGCTGCCCTTTTTGGCTGGTAATTTTACCAACCAGAAGTTACTTGTTTCCTTTTTGATCCTGACAAAATCTTAACTTCATTAAAAAATAGATCTCATACTTAGACCTGCCGTAGGCTACCTAATCAAATAATTCTGTGTATGTACATTGAGGGCAACAAAAAAAACGGAGTAAAATTCCTTTACCTAAAAAATAACCATTTCATGTAGCCTGTAAGGCTTCTTTTGTTTATGTTGAAGTACTCCAAGACAAACATAAGACGTACAGGTTAAACAGGAGCTACCTCTGAACCCAGCACAGTCAGTTTGTGTTTCTGTTCACACGCAGCCAGACTGCTGAGGCTCAGGCATGACTCCAGACTGGGCTAAATGTAGCCTGAGTTCATGCCAAGTCTGATATGGAGTGATAAAAATAGAACAGGAACGTTATATATATATATATGCATGAAGAGGTTAAAGTATGGAAAAAAACAGTGAGATTCAAATTATTCTCAGTGGCCAAACAAAGCCAAATAAATATGACAAACTAAAGTCTATGAAAGAAATCTGAAAAAATACTTGTGGTTTGTAGCAAAAAAAACATAATCCAAAGTGATGCCTTTTAACCAAAATGTTGACTGATACATGTGACAAACAGTTAAACTGTATTTTTGATTGCAGTGTTATTATGAGCTGTCAAGTGTCTCCGCAGCGGTCTAATCTGAGCATGTGTTCCACGTGATGAATTCAGGTTTTATCCCTCCAACAGCCATGTAGGAAGGTTTTAAAAGAGGAAATGATTACATGTTACATTCAAACTGTACAAATACTAATTGGATGAGGTCTGCTGTGCATTCCTGGGTGAGCTGGTCAGACAGTCAGTCCATATAGGGCTCGTCTGAGCTGAGCAGGGCAGGAATTTAGGGAGCAGGCTTCCTGTAAAGGGAAATATTCGGAGAGGATTTAGCCTCGGAATCTCAAACTCGCACGGAGCCTGCTCCTGTTTACGCCGTAAATCTGTTGGTCAGAGCTGAGATACTCTACCGTGTGTCATCCAGGCACAGGAATCTGCAGGTTTTTGTTCCAGCCGATCTGTGCAGCAGGAGATTTCACACACACCCCCTCCTGATGACATGGGGACACCCACACCTAAACAAAGTGCAGTTTGTGGAGACCTGAACATTTCACCTATATGTAATTGTTGAACATCTAATTCTAAAACCAACAGCCAAAATGCATCATATCAAAACATGAGTTTTACCACTGGATACCACATTAGGTCTAACTGATTTAAAAGAATAAATACTATTCAGACACAGAATACATTCATCAAGGCATCCACAGGTTTTATTTAAACAAACACTGGCTTTCTGACATTTTACAAAAACACAAAATTGTCTGTGGACAAAACATATATATTTTCAAATACATATGGCACAAATAAAGTGGATTTAATGGCTCCAGAAACTCAAAACAAAAGTCCCCCCAAGAAATTATTTAATTACAGAGAAAAACTGCAGTTGACCACACCCAGAAGGACAGAACACCTGGATTTTATTTCAAGCCAACATTTTTTGTAGCTGTGCTGACTTCTTCATTCAGGATTCATTTTCAAAAAGACTGCAGATCAAAATAAATCAACTCAGCTGACAGTTTGGTCTATTAGGTTCCAGCCTACCAAACCAAACAGCCCGAGAACAAGATAAGGAGCCCTTTAGGCTTTTTTAAATGGTGGACTAAATTTATGCAACACCAAGACCTCCAACAACTGAATTAGAAATAATAATGCATCATAAATGCTCTTATCAAGTGCCTGCTGCCCTCATAATGCTGGTATGAATTCCTTTATTTAACCCTACACTGTCAGAGGTGTAGTCAGGGCATTCGTAAGTCCTTGTGCGTCCACTGCAGGGCTGCACAACAAGGAAGTGTCCTGCAGGAGGGACACCAACTCAACAGGACCAGGTGGATCAGTCTTCTTTTGTGCAGACCCTCTGAGGGATCCAGACTTCCTGAGCTTTTTGCAGACCACTCTCTTTGAGTCGCTGTAACCACTTAACCTGGAAGCAAGAGATCTTTTGGGTTTAGGCTTCTTCAGCTTCTTCCTGTCAGGGTCGTGGACAATGCTGTGACGCTGGAGGCTCTGCTTCATGGCGAAGGTCTTCCCGCAGCCTGCGTGGGTGCAAGCGAAGGGCCGCAGCCCCTCATGGAAGGAGCTGATGTGGCTCTCCAAGTTGAAAGTTGTGGTGAACGACCTGTCACAGCCGTCCCTGGGGCACCTGAGGACCACCCGCCTCTCAGAGTGGACTTGCTGATGCTGGAGCAGGAACCAGGAGTCCCTGAACACTTTGTTGCACTGGTCGCACTTCCAGATTAGCCTGTGTTGCTCCTTCCTGTGCTTCAGGTACTCTGTCCAGGTATTTCCTGTGAAGCTGCAGCCCTCCTCCTTGCACGGGTACCCTCTGTGCACCTTCTCATGTCGCTTCAGCTTGCTGGGGAAGGGGAATCGCATCTGGCAGCCTTCATAAGTGCACTGGTAAGGGGGCATCTGGGTGTGCTGCTCACACATGTGGGACTTGAGCTGCTTGTTCTTCTTGAACTCGAGCCGGCAGCCCTCAAATTTACACACATACTTCTTCTGCTCCCGGGTGTGAAAGCGGTTGATGTGCCTGGCCCGGTTTGTGTTGGTGGTGAAGGCCTCCTTGCAGCCATCCTCGGTGCAGCGAAAAGGCTTCACGCCGCTGTGGCTGAGCTCATGTCGAGCCAAGTGGTACGGGCTACAGTACGACTTACCGCAGCCATCCTGCTCACATGTGTATGGCTTTATTCCCGTGTGTTTACACAAGTGAGCGTCCAGTTTCCACTGCTTGTTATAAGCCGCCGAACACTCGGGAAACGAGCAAATGTAACGTTTGTAAGGTTCTTTTTTAGTTTCCATTTCTGCGGCATTAACAAATGTCAGCCAGCACCGGTTGGAAATGCTTTGCTATGCTCTGAGCACGTTTCCCGTCTTGATACCGGTAACTTACTTCCCATAATCCTCTGCAACGTGACGCCACTTCCGAAACCTGAAAATTACGTCTTCATTACCCTCTGGTGTTTGGTTGATGGTTGTTTGTGCAGCTACAAGAACATTTGTAAGTATTTTTTTTAGGTTTGTACTCAAGCGTAAACATGACAACAGCGCATTAAAAATGATAATACAAATGGCTTTGTTTGCAGTTGTCATTTAGCTAGGTTACATGTTACACATTTGCACGAAGAGGACGCTAACGTTACATAGCAAGCTAGCTATTGCTAATGTTAGCTTGCTTTTAGCTTATCTCACACCAAACTGTATGCAAAAATCTGGCAGTTTAACGTTTTCATATATTTTGAAAACAATGTTAAACAACGACATACAACTCACTCACCTATCAGAAGTGATAGTAAGTGAGCGTTTGGTAGGTACCGGAATTCAGCCAAATAAAGTTGTAGTTGTAGCTAATTGTTTACACTACGTATAGCTAACGTTAGTTGTTTACACTTTGTAAACGTTAACTCAGACGGCTGGCGCAACGTTATCAGGCTGATAACATATGCCAAAGTGACTAGCTTAATAGGTTTTTACAACTCATTAAACGTTCAAATTAAACGTTTCCAAAGACAGACAATTAACTGGCTGAACTGATATGCACATTTTTCAAATAAAGTCTATCCAAAAACGTAATGCCGTAAACGAACGTATGCTAGCTTACTTTAGTCATACATTTTTTCTCCCCAGCTAATCATTAGTTTACAAGCAGCTGCTGTTAACGTTAGCTAACGTTAATGTTACGCAATACATTTCAACAGCACCCTAGCCTAACCTAACCCCTAACCTCTACCTTAGTTTTAGCTAGGTATGCTTCATAAACTGGCAACTGAGTGTATATAACTTTCTGTTTACCTGTAACCTAACAGTTAGCATTACAGTATGGTGTCAGTGACATGACTTCTTTTTTTATCTGGTGAAAAAAGGTTGAATCCATCACTGGTGTGAACATCCAGTCGCTGCTATGGTAAGCCTTGATGTGTATAATTCACCTGTGTCTGTCAAGATACAAATAATCACAAGGATATATGTTGAAACACTCAAGGTGTACTCTTTACTAACAAAGTATCCTGTACTGTTTCCTTGACAGGGTGAAAGAAAAGGAACAAACAAATACTACCCCCCAGATTTTGATCCGGCCAAGGTGTGTATGATCACATAGACCAGTGTCAGTCTTTTAAATTCAACTTTTGTGTATAGATACTGACTTACAATTCAATCTTTCTTTGTCTCCAGCATGGATCCCTCAATGGCTATCATAAAACTCACGCTCTGCGGGAGAGGGCCAGGAAACTGTCCCAGGGCATCCTCATTATCAGGTTAGTGTACGCAGAAGTGATAAACAGATGTTGTCTAGAGATCGGAAATGATAAATGATTACAGGGTTCGTACAAAGCCTTGAAAGTTTGGAAAATGCTTAATTTTAACCGTAATATTTTCAAGGTTAGGAATATGCTTGAATTCCAAACTACTCCTTGAAAAATGCTTGATTTTCCACATAATCTGGTTTTTCATCGACACAATCACTCATGTAACCCAAAAATCTTTTAATATTTGAAATGAAACGATCCCGTCGTCATATTTGTTTGTTGTCTCCTGGCATTTGTAGTAACAATATAGTTGGTATGTGATGATAAAGGCTTCGAGAGTTTGGACATTTCAGGTTTAGGTACCTTGAAAGTGCTTGAAAAGTACTTGAATTTCACTCCTAAAAAACTGTACAAACTCTGTAAGTATCATTTGCACTCCAGCAGGTAACTTACATGTTATCAGACATTTTAAATTAATTTGTTTTTGTAAGTTATTGTCTCCAAAAGACATATTTATCTGTATCATCTGTACCTTTATGCAATTTATTTTATTTCTGCAAATAAGTGTGTTGTCAAAACATGGTGAAATAAGCAGATCTAGATAAGACTGACGAATGAGTGTGCATGTGTCATATATCTAATAAACATGGGGACATGTTAAGATACAATTTATTTCCTTAATTTTAATTCGGTATTATAAAACATGTAATGCTAGACTTTAAAAGATAAAGACAGGAAGTAATGGAACCTTGAATCAGAACTGGTGTTTTTCATTGACACCCAACAAAGAAGTGTTTTAACTGGCTGTTTTTGTCCATTAAGGTTTGAGATGCCTTACAACATCTGGTGTGATGGCTGCAAAAATCACATTGGCATGGGTAAGTTTGAGGAACAACATGACCCATTCAGTCAAGTTCAGTCTCACAGTCAAGTACAGTGTCTTTTCATTTCCATGACGCTGGTGTTCTGCTTGCACAGGGGTCCGCTACAATGCTGAGAAGAAGAAAGTGGGGAACTACTACACCACACCAATCTACAGGTAAACACAGACGGACTGGATTGACTGCTTCACACTCTAAGCTGTGTGGTGCAGTTTACAGGTTCTCCTTAAACAGCAGAAAATCAGAAACAGAAAATCATCATGAACCTCTCTGACAAAGTTACGTAAAACTTAAGCTAAAATGAAGAATTTAAGATATTTACATCTGTTTTTGTCTCCTCAACCAGGTTTAGGATGAAGTGCCATCTGTGTGTCAACTACATCGAGATGCAGACAGATCCAGCGACCTGCGACTATGTAATAGTGAGCGGGGCAAGCAGGAAGGAGGAACGCTGGGACATGGCTGAAAATGAGCAGATCCTCACCACAGGTAAAGGATTTATGTTTCCTGTGTTTCTTGATGGTGCAATTTTGGCTGGAAATCAGCACCATGACAGTGACACAGTGGCCCATCTACAACTGTAACGGTGTCCTTATGTTCTCACTGCCTTGAGGTTGTGAGAGTCTTGCAGATCTTTTTCTTTTTAGGGTTGATATTTTCCAAGTCTGCTTTTGTTGTATTGCCACCAGATTTTTCTTTTGCATGCTTATTTTTTTGTTCCTAATCAACTCTCTCCTCCATCTCTCTGTACAGAGCGGACAGAGAAGGAGAAACTGGAGACGGATGCCATGTTCAAACTTGACCACGGTGGAAAAGACAAGGAGAAGCTTAAGAAGGCTTTGCCTTCTCTGTCGGAGATCCAGGACTACCAGTCTGGCTGGAAGGACGACTTCCAGCTCAACAGCACCCTCCGCAGGAAGTTCAGGGTAGGATAGTGACCTCCTGTGTTGGTCTACTGTTGCATTAATGCTACCTAACACGACGTTCATTGTAAGTTATGGGTATATTGTTACTATTTTTTGTTTGTTTTTTTCTCTAAAATTCCACTTTGCTGTGATAAAATTTTAAGTAAAGTAAACCTGCAGCACCACTGTTTTTCTAATGTGTATTGTTCTATACAATCCACTGTATATTATTGTATGGCTGGCATTCTCACACATCATCCTGTGTACACTGGGAGTAAGGAGAAGTTTATGCAAACACTACAATTGTTTGTCACGTCAGTACAAACACCAGGAATGAGTTCCAAAGAAGACAAAATAATAACCAGAAAATTAGTCCCAGCAGCACATGAAGCAGTAATGCCAGGTTCAGATTTCTTTTAAAATCTTGACATGTTTTGAGATTGTATTGCTTTGTGTCACTAAACGGACAGCTCTGCTTTAATTGGCGGTGCAGACAGAGAAAAAAGTTCTGGCTGAGCAGGAGGAGAAGGACAACACAGTGAGGATGAGGACCAACCTGTCCATCCCATTGCTGCCAGAGAAGGAGGAGGACAAGAAACTGGCAGCACTGCTCACCTACCAGGCTCCTGACTGTACGTAACAGATACAGGCTCTAAACTCACACACACACACACACACACACACACACAGACACACACTGATTAAATACATTTGCCAAGATCTATGCACTGTCACCCTAGAATTAAAAAAAACCCCAAAACATTGCATATTCAGGGCAACCAGCTAGAACAAAGTCTAGATGTAGTGTATTACCTGAACCTGGAAATGGATTATATTTGTGAGAAACTTCAAAAGTACAAACCCGTCTGAATATCAGCCAGAAAGCACACACATGGACCAAGTCTGCACAATTTATTTTTTAACATTTCAGTGATATTTATAATAATTAGTCCACCCGCATTTATGTAATCGGCCTGTAAAAATATTAGAAATGCCTTTCAGTAATTAACACAGTACCAGCACAATTAACAGCACCAGCAAACTACAGCTTCCAAAATGACCAGAAAGTTGAATCAACAACTTTCTAAAGCAGTTTCTACAAAAACTGAACATATTGCAGGGCTTTTCTGTTGACTTTGACAGTATTTGTTTAAGCTAGGTGTGCCTAATAAACTGGCAAGCTAATGTATTATACTAATAAAAACAGTTTAATCTGCAGCTGGATCTAAATGTGCATGAAAATATATAAAATAATTGTGATAGAAAATCATGGGATACATTTGCCAAATGTTCGTCATGGTGTTATAGTACAAAAGAAGATGGCAAAGAAAAAAACATCTTGTCAAAGAAAATTCTATATCTTCTTCACTACTTTATTTTATTCAAATTTTTGTAAACTCTTTGGATATCCTGCTAACAAAAAGACATTCTAAAAGGACCAAAAACATTCTCCTTTGCAAAGTAAACAGTGTCTTAAATATTCTTTAATGTGCATGTATGTAACCAGAGCAAAGTTTGAATTCTAATATTAATACTTGTTTAAAAATGTCCTCCTCATTATTCCCCTCCCCTCCCTAATCAGCCTATGACGACAAGAAGCACAGCAAGCGGAAAGAGATCTCCTCTCGTTCGTGGTTCAGCTCCACCTCAGCCGCACCAGGAGGCGCTGCAGGCAGTCTGCTCCATAAGCTCGGCCTGCAGGGGAAAGAAGCAGCAGTGGCCAAAGCCCTGGGCTCCTCGCACAGCCCCCTGATCCGCAAACGCACAGGAGAACTGGGAATAAAAACCGAACCCTGCGCCACCATCACTTCCAGAAAGTCGCACCCTGAAATCAACACATGTGATGGAGAGATTTCAAAGGTCACTCAGAGGGAGGAAGCCCCAAGTATAGCACCAACACAAGTGGGAGAGGAGGTAACAGAGACAAATGACAGTGGCTCCAGGGAGACGCATGTCAAAACCACAGAGGAAGCAGATGAAGGACTGACAAAGGCAAAGGACTTTGGGAAGGAGAAGGAACAGGACAGAAGTTTGGGAGCAGTCACATCGCTGGTGGCAGACTACAGCGACTCAGATTCAGACCCTGAACAATGAGGCTGAATGAAAATAATTTGAAACACAAACTGGAGATACTCGTCACAGCCGCAGATGTCTGCTCTAACATGTTGCTTTTCACTTGTTAAAAAACTGTGGTGGTTAACTCACTTGTCTGGTCACAGTGGGGAAAACAAAATGTGTGAAAAAAGATGACGTCATATGATGATCCGACCTGTTAATAAAGGCCTATGTGCACAACACTGCAGACCCAGCTTAAAGTGTCATTTGATGGTGTTTTTTGATTTTTAGATTCCCACATATGCGTGATCTGATGACAAACCTGTCAGACAACTTGTAAAATTAAATGCAAAATACTGTGTGGAATACAGTTCATCTGTTGTTTGAGTTGGGTTTGACATTACAAATCTACAGAGCAAAGCTGCCAACCTCCTACTGTATGTACTGATAAGAATGATGAATGATTAAGTTGTCCCACCTGAACAAGTTCAACACAGCTAAAAGGAAAGTTATAGAAATGTAAATCAGTCTGTACACGCCCATACAGTCATGAGAGGAGGTGTCATCAGGTGTTTAGGGGCTTAAACAGCACCAGTCTTTAAAAACCTTCAGCATGCACACTTTAACTGGACTTTTAAGTGACAGCACCTCAAATCTCTGTTGCTGTGGAATTTATATCCCTGCTGAAATGGCCTGTAACGCACTGTGGGATTTTTTAAAATGCAGATAAAGAATCGTTAGCTCACTGCTAATGTAGCAGTGGTAATTTCTCTAGGCCGTGCAGTTCTGGGCCAAAAATCAAGCATGACTAAAATAACCTAACACATTGATGTCTGACTTAAAAACTTTTTTTTTTTAAAACCCTGTGGTGGGGAATGTAGTTATCTTTCCTGGCAATATGCTTTTCCACTAATGTGTGGTAATACATTTGTTGTGGTTTTGATTTAGTCCGGTTTAGCTGTATAGAATACAGCTTATATACATATATACATACACACACACACACACACACACATATATATAAAAAAAATTTGGATGTGGTAGAGTAGTTTGGATTAAATGAAGATAAAAGATGAAGTTTTAAATATAGCTCTTGTAAATGTGTTTGAGTGGGGGTTAGAAAAAAAATCTTTAAATATTCAGTGTGCCATCCTGTATGGAATGATTTATGTGTATCTGAAATTAAAGTTTTCCACATTTTAATGCTGATTAAATCCTTGGGCACCATGAAGGGCCCCTCGTAGTTTGGGAGCAGCTGCAGGATCCTGGTTTTTGAGTCTGGGCATTGTTATTAATCAGAAACCATGGCCCCTCCTCCTCCTGTTGACTGCACAGAATCTGATTTGGTTGGGCGGTGAGGGTGGGGGTCTGCTTTAATAGCTGACCGTCTCTCCCGTGGTCACAGTCAACTGAGGCTCCCAGTCAGTCAACATGGGTTGGTGGACGTTGCACAGTGTTTTATCTCTCATGCTTCTCTGCAACTCCAATGGGCAGTTTGACTCTATAAGAAGGTACATCTCTGTTTTCTGCAGACTGTTAACGTAGTTTATATCTTTGAAGTTGTTGTTTTTTTACTAATGAAGCTCTGTTCTTTACAGACCGCACTGGCGTGACAGGTATGATCAGAGATCATATATGCAGTTGCAACCTTTAGTCTCTGACAGCTTAAGTTATTATTTCTGAATCTGCTCCCCAGATTTGTACCAATAGAGAGATACTGGGATCTCCACGAGTAAGTAACAAAAGCTGGACTTCACAGAAAACATAACATAAATACAGTATAAAAAAATGAATTTTGAGATTAAATATGTTCATTTTACCACTGCGTCAATGGAAGTATTGTCTGCTTTTTTTTTTTTTTTTGCACTGTAACAATAAAAATGTAGAATTAAAACCTTAATGAACAAAAATCTAAACTAGAGTTGAGACAGCTTCTGAAATCTTTAGACTGAGCTTAGTGGTAGGTGATATGTACCATCGCCTGACATCTTTATATTTCACTTTTTCCATGCCTTAGATTTTCAGATATCTAGTGTTTTTTCAACCACAAATATTGTCATGGTGGGGCAGCTTTTTAAAAAAAAAACCATAATGAGATGCTTTCTCCAGTGAAAGTCTGAATAATGATTTCTTTTTTTAGGTTTCGCCTAGTAGGATAAATGATACAGTGTGTTTGACAAGAACGGATTAAAAACTACATAAATTCCTGCTTCTTTCCTTTTTTTGAAAGTGGGTATATGCCCTGTAGCCCCACATGAGTGTCACTACCTTATTCCCTTCTCTTTGTTTTCATTTTCTTACGTTACTAATCTGAAGCTAAATACCATGTGATTTAAAATGCCTTGTCATTAAACCACAGGTTTTTTTGTTTTATCTCTGCTTTATTTTGCAGTGCTGTGTCATGACTGAAATTAATACTTGTCTCGTGTATTTGCAGCACAACAAACCCAACCACAATTAGTTCTACACCGAGGTACAGTTGCCAATCAGATGCCTGGTCTTACAACCACTGATACAACGGTCTAATCAAATTGTACTGCTAATTGAAGGATGGGTTAAGTTTGACTCTATATATTTTCTAACCTAATTGTAGGATTAGCTTCTTTTTTTAAATTCTCTTCTGATATCTCATCATTCATCAGTATAATCTCTTTACTTGCCCTTCACAAGCTTTGCAGTGTTCCTGTTATCTTTCAAAACACAATTTAACACTTAGAGCGCTAATGGTAGTAGCATTACTTGAAATAATTTTGCAATTAAATAAAAATAAAAATTTAGTTCATTAAATATATTTTCTGTGAGTTTTATGTCCCAACATAAAGGTCCAAATGATGATTTTAAAGCCTCCACACTGCCAGGAATATAATTTATTTTTTTTTGTATCTAAAAGTTGGAATAGTAGCAATGTAGTAGGGACCACACACAGAGATCTATTTAAACCAAAGGAAATATTCATTTATCATTGGGACGTTAGTATTCTCCATACATCTCAAATTGTGCGCTCTGTTTTTTGCATGATCAGCTGTGCTCGGACCACATGACTCTCCGTGTTATGTTTTTGAATTAATTAATTGGACATTGAGCACCAACTGAGCACTGTCAATATTTTTGTTAGAATTTGTGCCAGATTACACAGAACTTTCCTGTAAACTTAAAAAGAAATTACAGTTAAATATCAGATCCTTTCTAGGAAATTATTAGGATACTATAGTACCTATAGTAGTATAGTACCTCTAATGTATTACTTTATATTATCAGTAGTAGTAGTAGTAGTAGCAGCAGAGGTTGTGGTTGTCTAGTAGTACTTAAAATTTTGGCAGTACCTACCAAGTAAATGATTGTGGTGTTTTCCTGCAGGTTCACCCTGCTGGCTCCAGACCTGTTGAGGACCGACAGCCAGGAGAACATCTACCTACAGGCAGATGATCTATCCAACCCCGTCACCGTCTCCATCCTCATCCTGGACTTCAGTAAGAGCACTGTGCTCTTCCAGGACAACGTCACACTCAATCTGGAAAATGGATTCCGCGTTCTCCAGCCTATACAGGTGACTCACCAGGGTCACAACTTAAGAAATTTGTTTTTTTCCCCAGGAGAAATTGGGTTTCTCTTATCCCCTTTCTTGATTACGTAAAGTTTGTGCCTTAAAGTCAGGTCACTGCAGAAATTGATCTGTTTATCTAAGTGCATACAAACACATTGATTGCTGTCACCTGACATAAACAACAGAAGAACTGACAAGACCAATTAACAGCAGCAGCTTAGAGATCAGCCATCTCTGATGCTTTTGCTGATTCTAAACACCATCCTATATCTCAATCTCATTCGATCCCAGATTCCCTCGGATCGTTTGAATCGTGCAGAGAAGACAAACAAGTTTGTGAATCTGAAGGTGAACTTTGAGGGCTTCCACTCTGAGGAGAGGGTGCTCATGGTGTCCTTTCACTCTGGATACATCTTCATCCAGACAGACAAACCCATCTATAACCCTGGAGATACTGGTGAGAACTGAAGATGCTGATGAAAACACAGGATGATGGTGCACGAATGACGCAAACCACCCGTCACACATAACTATAACATAACCATATTGATATGAAAGACCACAAGCAGAATTTGTGTTGAAACTGCTGATAAAGTTTGGTTGATGAAGTTTGTATAGGATTACATTTAAAAAAAACAAAAAACATTTCAATGCTAAACAGTGTAACTATTTTGTCTTTCCAGTGTAGTAGTGAAAACATCTCTTCTTCTTAGTTGAGGTGATATCAGCAATGATAACTGTACTCGTGATGGTAGCAGTAGAAGCAGTGGTCACAGAAACGGTACTAGTAGAAGTAGTAATAATGATAATGCACCATATAGATAACACGTGAATAATGTTAGACTGGTTATACGAATGATGAAAACTTTATTTTGAGTGTTTTTCAGTCTGCCTTTTGTCCATTTCCCTCTTGCTGTCTCTCCCTGTCCAGTTCGGTTCCGAGCCTTTGTGTCCTCTCCGTTCTTTAAGGCCTTTGACAGCACCATCACAATAGATATCCAGGTAAACAAATAAATGATCAGTCTATTAACTGATTAGCTGATCGACAGAAAACTAATCAACTATTTTGTCAGCAATTATTTTGACAATCAAGTAATCACTTAGGTCAGTGATACTCAACTTACAGCCCCGTGGTCCGCAATAGGGTGCCGGGTGGCTCGCCGACCATTTTCAAACTCACAATAAAAATAAATTGATTCACACTGGGAACTTTTTGTTTATACCAATTAGTAAATGTTCAATAATGTCCCTTGGCTGTTAAAGTATAGCATATTACCCTATCAGCAATCTGTGCAGTGCAAGTGGTGACACTTGAACGTGGGAGAAGTTTGTCTCTTGGCAAAGATTAGTGAGGACAGCAAACATCGAAAGGTTGACAATGAAAACAGACAATTCAATGAAAAATGGACAGATGAATTTGCCTTTATTTTGCCGCCTCACACCAAACCTCTGTGTTTAATTTACCAAACGACAATTATCAGCTGCTAATATCAGACGCCATCACGAGTCAAAACATGCTAGCTCCAGTACAGCGTTCCCGTCTGGTAGCACTGCAAGATATCTGATAAATATTATTAGTGTTTGTTTATTAACTGGCCCCTGGCCTACTGTCATTTTGAAATGTGGCCCCAAGTTTAGGAAATTTATTTGAACAAAAACTCCAATTATTCTCTTGTTCCAGACCTCTGATGATTTGCTGCTTTCTCTTTTTTATGTCATTGTTAAATGAATATCTTTGGGTTTTAGGCTGTTGGTCGGACAAAACAAGACCTTTTGAAAACATGACTTTGAGGTTTAAAAAAATTTAAGGTGCTTTTTTTACTATTTTTTTCATTTTATAGAATTAAAGCTTATAGGTTAATCGATAATGAAAATGATCATTAGATGTCACCTGAAGCTGCTCAATTGCTGTCAAAAGATTTTTTTTTAGATCTTCTGCAGGTGCAACACAATAACTTTGCAGACACAATGGGTCATGGTTTCTGTTGAATTATAGGTTCAAGTAGCTCAAATGACCTTTTTGTGTGTGCGTTTCAGAATCCAGATGGTGTGGTGGTTAAACAGATCTCCACGGTCAAAGCTGTAAATGGCGTCTTTGCAGACACTTTTCCTCTCTCTGAAATTGTCAAGTAAGATCAACTTGTTTGACTCATCTTTTAACTCCTTCCGCTGCCAGGAGTTTTAGAGGTGCTGACATTATTTACAGAGAGACATTAGCTGAGCATTCACACTTTTTTTTGACGACTAATCTGCTTCACATTCATACGGTACAACCACAGTCTTCAAGAAATTGTAGATTCTTGGCTGTTGGGCATCTCAGCATAATATGTTGAGGAGGAGTGTTATATAGTCAATATTTCAACCCGGAATTACCCAGACAACCTAGAAATTGGAATCAGCAACTTAATTAGCATTAAGTTAGTGTAAATTCCTGGCACTTTTCTTCCTGTGCAAACTTTTCAAAAGAATTTTCAGAGTTTTTGACAATTGTAAAAAGGCACGTTCAATGGAAAGCAACGGGATTTGTGGTAAAAGTGGTTTTCGTTTTGATAAACACTGTCTCTTCATTAGAATAGCTGTGAGGTAGAGGTTTCCACCTGTGTTGACCACAGCTTCACTTTTTTATTGTCATTTTAGGGATCATAATTAAAAAGCCAATGACATGTATGGATATTTTTAGCCATGCTAGCGGCTTGGCTCTTGGGATGGCATTGTTGGTCGGTCTGTCAATCCACCACTTTGGTTTAGACTAAAATATGTTTTATGTACTGTTTGATGGACTGCTGATGAAATTTTGTACAGACATTTGTGGTCACCAAAGGATGAATCTTACTGACTTTGGCGATCCCTTAACGTTTCCTGTAGTGCCACCAGCATGTCAAAGTTTTCCGTTATACAATGAAATATTGCAACATCTACAAGATAGATTGGCACAACATTTTGTACAGACATTCATGGTTCCCAGATGATGTATCCCACCTACTGATTCCCTTACTTTTCCTATAGTGCCACCATGGTCAGGGAAAAACTCCACATTTACTGCTTAGCAAATGTTAGCATGCTAACATGCTAAACTAAGATGCCGCTTGCATGGCTGTAGGCTCTTAGTCTGGTGAAATTATACATGTAGCACCTAAAACCCCCCAAATATCCTGTGTTTTCTCTGTTTTTATATACTATTTATGATATGACTATATGTCTGTGGCAGTGAAGGAAGATGGATAGTGACTGCAAAGTTTGACCACTGGCAGCAGAACACATTCACCTCCCAGTTCGAGGTGAAGAAATATGGTAGGTCAAGTTAAACTGTGCTTATGTTTGCTGTAAACATCAGCATGGGGTTTTAGAAATCATTTTGTCGGGTAGGAATCACATTCTTTTCAACTCTTAATGTCACATTTTAGACAGGAGCTAGGAGCCTCTCCAACTGTGTAACACAGTTTTGCTATATTTTTATGGTGTATTGTGTTTCAGTTCTTCCTGCCTTCAATGTTACCTTGACGCCGAGGAAGTCCTACCTCAACCTGGCTGACAGTGAACTGGTAGTAGAGATCTCAGCCAGGTCGGTCTAACACACACACACACACACACACACGCCATTGCAATTTATAATACACTGTACAATATTTCGGCCATATTCATTAACTAACCCCCGAGCTAAGTGAACCTTAACCCACACTCCTGCTGGTTGAACTTCGACTGTTACTGCTGTTGACAATTAATCTATACCCTAAGTCAGGGGTGTCAAACTCATTTTCATCACGGGCCACATCAGCATTATGGTTGCCCTCAAAGGGCCGGTTGTAAATGAAAGACTATATAAATGTATCTACTTGTTATCATATTGCCCCTGCATTCAATGTATTATACTTAATAATTAAAAACTAGCTCTGAAAGCAGAAGTCTAGGAAAAATAATGGCAAGCAGACATTCAAGTGTACAACAATTTGTACATATGTGTACAATTTATTTAAAAAATGAAATATAGAAAGTAGTTTGTCAAAATAACAATATGGTTTGTTTCAGTCCACAATGAAATAGCCTATTCAAATGGTTATTTTCATGTGTGCATAACGATACTGGTCAGGTTCTGGTTCAGGTTACTCAGACATGATGTGGACGAAGTGGGATATGATGCTGCCTGAACACACCAAGTAGATCTCTCCAAGTGAACNCTGGATATCACACACCATCCTAATCCATGAATCCTAATTTTACTTACGGACTTCTCCACCGCATTGAAGATGTCGGGCAATTTCTTCAGCCACAATATAACTGGCTTTCACTGCTGCATACTTTTTTGCTGTAACTTTCGCGAACATATTCTGTTGAGACCGCAGGCTGCCTTTGAATTCTTGGACTTTCTGTTGCTTTTCTTGGTGGCTAAGGTTAGCCGTAAATTGTACTCCTTTGGCACTGATACTGCCTCGTTACAAAGGCTTGTCTCCATTAAGCACAAACATGTATTCGCTTTCCCATNGGCTGCCTTTTAATTCTTGGACTTTCTGTTGCTTTTCTTGGTGGCTAAGGTTAGCATACTTGGCTCCGTGTTTGGTGTCAAAGTGCCGCCGTAAATTGTACTCCTTTGGCACTGAAACTGCCTCGTTACAAAGAAGACATACCGGCTTGTCTCCATTAAGCACGCACATGTATTCGCTTTCCCATCTTTCATTAAATTGCCTTCCCCCTGCATCAACTTTCCTTTTCTTGGACATTTTGTTAGGCTGCTACTATTAACGTTACTAGCTACAACCACTCGGCTAGAGTGCCACTGCTGGAAGCGGCTAAATATGATATTGAGACGCTATCTAGCGCATACTGACATCTAGCGGCTAGATGCTTTCAGTGCGTGGATAACAAAATCGGGATGCATTCTCGGACATGTAGTTTATGGACACGATACTTAATACAGCATAGAATTGTATTGCGCAAATTATATTATTTNAACATATTCTGTTGAGACCGCAGGCTGCCTTTGAATTCTTGGACTTTCTGTTGCTTTTCTTGGTGGCTAAGGTTAGCCGTAAATTGTACTCCTTTGGCACTGATACTGCCTCGTTACAAAGAAGACATACAGGCTTGTCTCCATTAAGCACAAACATGTATTCGCTTTCCCATCTCTCATTAAATTGCCTTCCCTCTGCATCAACTTTCCTTTTCTTGGACATTTTGTTAGGCTGCTACTATTTACGTTACTAGCTACAACCACTCGGCTAGAGTGCCACTGCTGGAAGCAGCTAAATATTATATTGAGACGCTATCTAGCGCATACTGACATCTAGCGGCTAGATGCTTTCAGTGCACGGACAACAAAATTGGGATGCATTCTTGGACATGTAGTTTATGGACACGGTACTTCCGTAACACAGCATAGAATTGTATTGCGCAAATTATATTATTTGCATGCTCTCGCGGGCCACATAAAATTAGGTGCCGGGCTGGATTTGGCCCGGGGGCCTTGAGTTTGACACATGTGCCCCAATCCTGTGCTTAGTTGAACCAACACCTAATCCTAACTTTAACTCTAAAACCATGTCCCAACACTAAACTAGCCTCTGAGGAAGTCAGGAGGTCTTGCGAGGTCATTTGATCCTCATACTGAAACCACAAGAATGTACACATGAACACATAAACCTCGTTTATGAGGTTATCTGATGACATGAGGATTTTCCTCCAGAATATCTGAGTATATAAGAAAAGAATGAATGAAACCCGCTGACTGTTGACTTGCCATTATTGGGATTGTGTTTCAGGTACCTATATGGGCAGCCGGTCCAGGGGACGGCCTATGTGGTGTTTGGAGTGAAGATCAACCAAGACATGATAAGGTTGTCTTCAGTGAAGCAGGTGTCAGATGTAAGTCACTGCTCCATACCAAAGTTCACCAGCTGTTGTCACTAATTTATGGGTGCTGTCGTGAAATCTGCCACATTTGTGAGCTATCTCATAATGTTTTGCTGTTATTACAAAACTTTGGTTCTCTTTAGCATTCTCGTTGGATGGTATTCTTTGGTATTAAGCCTATTTCCATGTTTGGTGTTAAGTGAACATCACTGTGGTGTTTTTGCACCGCACTTCCCAGAGTTCCTCTTCCAGTGAAAAAATGTGGGCGGTGCTGTGAAGTGTTTTCCCTTGTAAATTTCACTTTCTATAGGTGGCACTGTTTTGTTTGTCCATGTATCAGTTTGCTCACTGAGTAAACTCTGCTTATCAAGACCTCTGGGTGCTATTGAAAGAGTTTACTTGTAAGCTTTTTTTATCAGAATTATAAGTATTGGGTGATAATTTAATCAGTTGTAACAGTGGCAGAATAGCCTTTATTTCTGTCAAGTGATTTATAAAATCACTCTCTGTGTTCTTGTTCTCCTGCAGCTGGATGGAGGAGTTGTCAGACTGAGCATGGAGGAGATCAAGAGAGCTTACCCCGAAATCGGTTTTTTGGTGGGCAAATCTGTGTATGTCAAGGCCTCTGTGCTCACCAAGTCAGGTAAGCACTTCAAGTCAGAACAACAGACAGTCAACCCTTTGACAAATTATTTTCCATCAATAAAATCAATTGATAAAAATAAATAGCCATTTGGAAAATTTTTACACATCTCACACAAACATTGTCAGACATGGGTGACGTAGTTTACTTTAAAAGAGTACAATTATCTTTCTTGTGCTCACAGGACACAGGAAACTGTAACAGGATTTTAAACAAGCTGTGATACTCAACTTACGCCGACCATTTTCTAATTCACAATGAAAATAAATGGATTCACATTGGGAATTTTTTGTTTATACCATGTTGCTACTGTCGCAAAAGACACAACAGTCCTGTTCATTTTCTGCATTAGATAACTGACAGCTCTAGTAATTCCAAAACTTGGACGGACATGAAAGTCTCCAGATTTAATCACTGGTACAAACAACTAGAAAGTATTTAAAGTTCTTATTTTGACCCTATAAATCTGCAATTTCCCTTCAGCAATGGTAAAATCCATTAAAAATGTTTGTGGGAGGGAACCTTTGAGTCTAGATTACAAACTTTATTTGCATAGCACCTTTAATACAGCAAAAATAGTTGAATAAAATGATTACTGGTTGGTATGTTTTGGTTGTTATTTACTGCTGTTTGACCCTGCTTTTTCTGCTGTACAGGCAGTGATCTGGTTGAAGCAGAGAAGACTGGCATTAAAATTGTGGAGTCTCCTTATGTGGTATCCTTCAAAGACATACCAAAGTACTTCAAGCCCGGCCTGCCCTTCGACTTTACAGTAAGCACCATCCTGTGTTTACGGTCTGTCTACTAAAACTTGATGTGTCCTTTGTGTCTTGTGTGTCCTTCAGCTCGACCACTGTGAGTAAAAAACTGCAAAATATATAAAATAAAATCACAGAGAGAAATTTTCCCTCACCTGTCTAGATCCAGGTGAGCCACCATGACGGTCCCCCGCCCCGTTCTGTCCCGGTCAAGCTGAACCTGCTGGACACGCCCGTGGTCGTCTTCTCCGGCACCACCAGAGCCACCATCAACATGCCCACTGATAACCGCCCACAAACCATCACTGTTAGTATGACTGCTCAGAGCTTCTACTCACCTGCAGCAGGTTTTATCATTTTATCACAGCCAAAATGCTGTAGCTGACACTTCTAAACCTCTAACCACTTATCAAAATCAATTTGTTTCATGCTTAATTATGCCTTTGTAGGATCTTGGTTTGCTATGAATGCTATATTGGAAAATTAAAAACAGACAATGACATAGACTTTTACCCTGATACCCCACATTGTATTACAATGTCACAAATCTATTTTGTATATGCTTACATTTAAGCCTTATTATGCTTATATTGAGTTAAATAGCCAAAGCCAAGATGCTATTATATTCAAGGCTGCACCATTACACCAAAAAGAAATATTCTAGCTGTGTTGTGCATCATTTTAGAGAGATTTCCCCAAAGTTCAGCGTGACATATTTGGTATCCTTGGAAACTTTGGGATCTAATCTAATATTTCTTTATGATTTATTGAACAATACATTGCTGTAAAGCTGAAATGATTAGTAGATGTAGTAGTTGATCAACAGAAACTTAGCCAATAATCGATTAATTGTTAGACATTTTTCAAGCAAAATTTGCTGGTTCAAGCATCTCGAGGTTGTTGTGATGTTAAGATTTTTCTGTGCTTTATAGTAGTATAGACAGCAAATTGACTTTGGGTTTTTCAACAGGTTTTAGGACAAAACAACTTGTTTGAAGATATTTTTCACTATTTTCTGACATTCTGTTAACAGCAACTAATAGGCATATTTTTTTGGTGTCACTGGGCAAAAATTCCATAATAACCGTCCAGCATATTGTAATTCAAGTGGTCTGAGAGCAAACCTCTACTTCTGCCCCTCCTCTTGGCTCTGTTTTCAGGCTTCAGAAAATCTATCCCGTGACGGGAGGCTTTGACCAATCATAGGTTATTTCAGAGAGACGGCGCGTTCCTATTGGCTGAGCTACAAATGCAGATGCGCGTGCACATCCCTTCAGACGGTGAAAGCCTGATTCAGTGGCGGAAAATGTGTTTATATTGTTGCTTTCTGAGCTTAATGTCAGTACAATACAATACAAAGAACTTTATTAATCCCACTAGGAGCAGTTTGTTTGGAGCAGCTTGTTGTGCACAAAACACAGTAACATACAAGCATGCCTTTATGTTATCTACCCATGTGGCTGTTGGACAACAGGACATCTATCTTTTGGAAAGACAAAACTGCCACAAACCTTCATTTGTTTTTTATTTTGTCTGTTTCCCAGGCTGAGACCATACAGGCTGACCTGAGACCAGAGCAGCAGGCCAAACACCAGGTCACTGTTCAGCCGTACGTCACCTTTAACCAGCAACAGCGGAACTACCTGTACATCTCCACAGGGACCAACACGGTGTCTGTAGGAGACAGACTGTCCCTGAAGCTGAGCTTCTCTACTGCAGACCAGACACACAGAGACTTCATTAAACACATCACCTACCTGGTGAGACAGGAACATCACATTTTCAGTACACTTGGAAGTTAGAAAGTAGAAAGCAAAAAACACAAAAAAGAAAGAACAGACATAAAGAAAAAAGATGTATTGATCATGACATTCTCCCCAAAACTCTCTCAGGTGCTGAATAAAGGCAAAATCATTGTTGCTGAGCGCGTGGGTGTGACTGGTCAGCTGGTCACCAGCGTCGACTTGATGGTCACCCCGGAGATGATGCCGTCGTTCCGCTTTGTGGCGTTCTACAGTATTCCCTGGGTGGGGCGCGAGGAGGTGGTGCCGGACTCCATCTGGGTGGATGTTGCAGATTCCTGTGTTGGAGGGGTGAGTGATCAGCTCAGTCTCAAGAGTCACAAGAGTAGCTTACAGTTTGTTTCATAGCTGAAAAAGCTCAGCAACTCACTGCGTGTGTCTGTCAACTTTTGGATGTTGACAGACATGCTACACACCAACTTTGGCTTAAAGCATAAAGGATAAGGCCATGAAAGACCAAAACGACAATGAATTGATCCTACTAACAAGTATTGTGTGTGTATCCAAAACCTGATATATCATCATGGCTCCGTTGTTGTCTCCAACTCCTCTGATCCAATTTTGTTTTGTTTGACTGTTTGCATCATTATTTTGAATGTGGCCAATACTCTGAAACAAGACACCCTCACAAACCAACCAGTAAATTACTATTTGTTCTGTTCTTCAGCCTTTTGTTCATCCTCGTGTCGGTACATTTTTATTCATTCTCTCTTACAGCTGACAGTCGGGCCGGTGGACGGCATACGTCAAGACTACGAGCCTGGGAAGAGTTTTCGTTTTCAGGTCAGAGGTGATCCGGGGTCAAAGGTCAACCTGGTGGCTGTGGACAATGCTGTGTATCTTCTCAGCAGGGACAGACTTACACAGAGGAAGGTGTGTGTGTGCGTTTGTGTGTGTATTTGAGGGCGAGAGTGTGTTTGTTTAACAATTACAGATCAAAACTGTAAGCACTCATTTAAACAAATACCCCAAAACTGAAAAATTATTATTTTCTCTTACCAATTAAGCAGAAAACTTGCACACACATCTAAAAGAAAACTGGTGCTGGATAAAGCAGGAGTTATTCATGGCAAAATGTCGAATCTGAACAGTGTTTTATGCTTGCATTATAACTTTTATTATATATTAATGCTGAATAGCTTATAATAATAACTTTATTTATATAGCACCTTTAAAAACAGAGTTTATAAAGTGCTTTGACAGACTACAGGATACTCAGAAAGCAATATAACAGAAAGCCAAATAGTAAGGCAAAACAAAAGCAAGATAAAAATTAATGATAGATAAATACAAATAAAAAGAATAAAAACAGTAAAACAATTTAAAGACGACATCACATAAAAGCACGTCTATAAAAATGGGTTTTAAGAAGAGATTTAAAAGAAGTACTACTGATTATAATAACACAATGACATATTGCAGCAGCAACAGATAGTAAATATATGGTTCGTTTAGCACCTTGTGACACATTTTGTAGACATAGAGCAGATGACAACATGTAAATCATCATCTTAGCTACTCAATTTGTTTTTACCAGAGGTAATCCCTTCTTTGCAAATATGTATAATAATTATAAAAGTTAGATTTTAGGTGACATAATGGAAGTCAACAGGTAAAGCATCATTAGTGGTTTTGTTCTATACTGAAACTCGAAAACGGAACTGCTTAAACCTCATGTCACCTTGTCCTCAATGGGACCTCTCCCTCAGATTTGGGACGTGGTGGAGCACGGAGACATCGGCTGCACCCGAGGGGGAGGCAGAGATGCCACGGCGGTGTTCTCAGATGCAGGACTGCTCTACGCCTCCAGCACCGGGTTCCAAACCCAAACCAGACAAGGTACTTTCGAGCACAGAGCAGCTGCCTGCTCAGGCCTTGTGTTTGGTGAATCTGAGCTACTTTGATATTGTTGGGAGAGAAAAAAAAACGTGTAAGCGATAGGTTGAGTTGACATTGCTTTGCATATTGTTGCCTTCAGCTAGTGAAGGCAGTCATCCACTTGTTCTGGCTTCTCCCCTCAGGATGTTGAGCAAAACACTTCACAGGAATACATCATCTGCTGTGATTATAACAAACTCTAGCAGATGTGCTCTTCATCTTGTATGAGTCACTGTGGTAGTTTTTATTGAGTAATTTTTTCACTAGATGCAACAACGTCTTGCAGTTGAATGGATGAGGAGACGTAGGACGGGTGGATTAATGAGTGTTTATGACAAGCTGTGACCTTTTGTTCTTTAAATTAGACAAAATTGGGTGGATGTTGGAAAAACTAGCATTGATAGGGAGCGTGTGTGTTCCAGTCTCTCTCATCTCACGTTACTGTTATACGTAGTTATACCAATATGGAAAACAATACAAAAAACTATCATGAATTGTTCAATTTGCAAAGTAGTTGCTGTAAAAAGTAGCTGTGTCTGCTGTTTGAGTTCGTCTTTACCTTTGTAGCAGCTGAAGGCCATGTTTGCACTGTGTGTTTGCTGAAAGTGACGCAATACTGGAGCTACCAAAGGTGGATTTCTGGTATAATCTCTAAATAAGTAGGTCTGTGTCTGACACTGTATATTACAGTGCTGTGTATTGAGCTTGTGCTGAACCATAAGTTGTCACAGGTGTTATGATGTGGACTGATAGTCTCTTGTTTCCTGTGTTCCTGCCCTAGTGTTTTCCTCTTGTCTGGATTTTCTGTTGATTTGATCCACCTGTTCTTTGTTACTCACCTGTGTTAATTTTCCCTCGTTAGTCTGTTTCCATTTATACCTATCTGCTCCCTGTGTGTCTGGTGGGTTCATTGTTCCTGTTGTCGTCTCTGTGCATGTCGTGTGCTGTGTGCTTCCTGCCTGTTTCCCTGTGTGTCTGTAGCCTGCCTGCCTATTGAAACTAGTAAGCAACAATAAAAATCCTTGTGGAAATACTCCTGCCTGTGTGGTCTGCATTTTGGGTCCCCCACCTGCTCCCGATCGTGACAACAGGTGGTATATACATTGCTAAAGAGTCATTTCTGGCACTGAGCTGTCACATAAAATCCAAAGCGACTTACAATAAGGTTCACAACTGATTCACATTGCAAACAACCAACAATGAAGAGTGCAAGACCCAAAGCCACTGAGGCAAACACTTCACTCATATTGGAGGCTGATATAGTGCCAATATTTTTGGATTGATAGCTTGCTTTTGATAGCAGTTATCTTGTGCCTGTATTAAATATCTTGACTATATGCATACATAAGGGAGGAGACACTGAAACAACATTTGAACCATCATGGGACAATAAAACTCTCCACGACAACCCCAAATACTTAGCAAAAAAATGCTATTAGTACTACTTCTTCTACTGCAAATGAAAATAATCATGAGTTGATATTACAGCTTTTTTAGAATGAGTTTGAAATTTTGAATGACAATCAGTCTGAGTTAAGAGTTCCCCATAGATAGGCAGTGTAATATAGACCAATCCTGTAATAAATCTTTTTTTTTTTTTTTTTTTTTTTAAACAGCAAAAAAGTAACTGCATCTTATCCATTACATCCTCGAGATCTATCAGAGTGGCAACACTGATTTCCCAAAATCTTTTTCTAATAACTGGTCACTGTTGGTCAGATATTACACAGAGGTATTACTGGTATTGATAGATGAACAATGAATAAAGATGTGTTTGTCCTCTCCTCTCCTCAGCCCTGAAGTGTGCAGGCAGTGCCAGAAGGAGGCGCTCTGCTGAACTGTTGCAGCGTAAAGCCCTGCTGGGTGAGTGTCCTCTCATCATAGAGGGCTTGTTTAGCTGGGAACAGGTGGGAGGGAGCACTTCTTAGTTCTGACTGGTGATTTGTGCTGAGGTGAATTTTCAGTTCAGTTCAATTCAGTTGAATATTCACTCTCTTTTACCCTCTGATTAGGTCTCCACTAACTCCTGAGGAACAAACCTGGCTCTTTAGCTGCTAAATATTCCACCTTCTTCACCAGCTAGGTAGTCGCTAACTTTGTCTGGTGTTTGGTGCTGGGCAAGTACTGTAGCAGACAGTCACAACAAAAAGAGCTTGTTTTACTGAAAATGTGCTATTAAAACAACTGCCCACAAGAGGCCAAAAAGCTGCATAAAGCTGGCCAGTTTGGCGATAATTCTGTGTGTTCTACACTACCAGCAACCCATTTACACATTTACATTACACATTGTCATTTCATTGTTGGAATAAAAAATGTGTATTACTATATTGCAAGTACTGATGACTCTCTGCTGGTTCCCGCTCTTTCTTATCCCTTCTGCTTCCAGAGAATCATTACAAGGAGAAGCTGCAGCGTCGCTGCTGTAAGGACGGCCTTAGGGAGATCCCCATGCCGTACTCCTGCACACGGCGCTCCCTCTACATTACAGAGGGCTGGGAGTGCATGCGAGCCTTCCGCTACTGCTGCGCCACTTACAGGAACCAAGTGTTTGACACCAGGATTCCCACCACCCCACCACCCATGACCACAGCTCCCCCCACCACCTCCACTCCACCCAGGCCCACTCATCGAGTCCAGTATTTTGGTTCAGTGGGTATAGATTACCTCGAAAGACCCCACTACACACCCCACTTTGGTAATTACTTTTTTCTCAACCTCGTCTTTCTGTTTTTTTTTTTTAGTAAGCAGGATATCTTGAGACTTTTTAATGCGTTGCTTTGAAATGTGGTGGTATAATGTTTACCCTGTTCATAGTGTTGGTTTAATGTGTTAGCATGCTAACATTTGCTAATTGTCAGTAAACAGAGTACAGCTGAGGCTGATGGGAATGTCATTGTCAAATGATTGGACAAATTAGAAACTGAATCTGATGATGGCGCTAGATGAAAAGTCAGGGGATAATCACTTCACCCTGAGGGGGACATGAATATCTGCACCACATTTCATCGCAATCCATCCATCGAGACATTTCACAACCACAAATGTCAACTGGCTGGTGGTGCTAGAGGGAAAAGTGGTGGACTGACCAACCGATTTCCATCCCGAGAGCCACGTTAGCTAGCGTGGCTACAAATCTGAATCATTCCATCCACCTAGCTCATTAAAGGTACCCTGCATACTTTATGACCTCTAACAGCGCTATGGAGACGTTTTTGAGCGAGTCCCCGCGCACGCGCATGTACATGCAGATGACGCAATTAATCATTCCTACCAATGATTTCACACATTTCCGCTTATCTACAGATGGCGGTAATGCGCCATGAAATGCAGCAATGCATGAGCAAAGACATGGAAGAACACTGCAAGTCAGTAAACATGGATGTAAAAAACTTTTAAAATCGGCTTTGCAAAGGTTTTAAGAGGAAGGAAATGCATTCAACACATTTGTTAGACCTTAAGGATACACACAATGTTTTTTGGTGAGAAACACTGAATGAAAACATAACTTTTGTTTGTTTACAAGAAAATTTAATTGTGCAGGAATTTGTCCGTGTGTGGCTTCTAGATTGATATATTAGAGATAAGAGGTCAAAACCTGCTAATCATATATAAATGTGTTCACATAGAGAGGGAACATTTCATATCATTATTGGGACAGCCTGGACCGCCTGGACGGCCTGGACAGCCTGGACGGCCGGGACCTGAAATTAACATGCGCAAGAGTTCACCACGCGAAAGTGTGGAAGAAGAAGTGCTTTTTGCAATGGCGGGTGAGGTAGAAGAGGAAGAGGAGGAGGAGGAAGAGTGGGAGTACCAGGATGAGACTAATGTGTATCTGCGATCCAAGTTCTACGAGTCTTGGCTGTGGATGGATGTTAACCTGCCCAGCCAGGCAGACAGCGACGGGTGAGTGAAAGATTAGAGTAGAGGTTACATCAGAGGCAGAAAATTCTCAGGGAGATGGAACCGGAGGGAGAATTAGCAGGACTGTAGTGCAGAGGGTGTTGGGTATTCAAAAAAGACTGAAATTTCAGGGCATTGTAGAGTCAAAGTAAATCCTAGGGTAGCGCACCACAAAAATAGAAGTAATCCACATTGATATACTTATTTTATTTTCCGTGTGTGGAGGCATTAAGAATGTGTTTTCACTTACATTTAACAACATTTGACCTAAATTAAATCACAATGTGAAGCTATAGAACAGTGTTTCTCTGTTAAATTTGGATGAAAATACATCACCATAAAAATCCACTAAAATTGAATTGAACTGCTGTTTTTAAAACAACTTCAGATGGAACAGCATTAGCTTAAATGTGTATGTCATAGAGCCACAGAGTTGTGCCTGTTAATATGGACCAGCAACTGGGTCCCCAAAAGTCCAAATCCAGCCAGCGTACCCTGCCTGTCGGATAAAAAGATGGATCAGCGACGATCCAAAGCCTCTCACTCGGTTTCATCATGTGAGACAAAACACTAGGCACTGTCAATTCCCTGAGTTACATCATGTTTAGTTTGCTCAGAGATAACAGCTAAATAAACAGCTCAGAATCAACGATACTGACGAGTTTAACAAACATGCATTGATCTTTGTTCCTCTGTCTTGTACATCAATGTATGTGTGTGCACGTACACTTGTGTTCTGTACAAATGAAGATACCTGTATGTTTGCCATGTCCTTGATTGCATTGTGAAATGCATCTGTCAACCTAAACTGCAAAGTTGCTGTTACTGTTTATCACCAAGTTAACATTTTACAAGTTATCTGCTGAAACTGTAGTATGATGAAAAAAAGAAAAATAAGAACATTTAGAGTTACGTTTTTAAATCTTAGGTCTTATTAGGTCATTTAAAAAGGAGCTGTAGTTTTGACCTTGGACCTCCTTTTCTGGTGACAACACAGACATGAATCTGATCAACAGGTTCGCGTCTAAGACGGTCAACAATGCCTTACCTGACAGCATCACCGAGTGGGGAGTTCTGGCCATCAGTGCATCACCTCATACAGGTAGGAGGAGGAGGAGGAGGAGGATGGGGGTGAGATGATAGTCAAGGTGCCTAATCACATTGTGGCTCTCAGTTTATGCAACATTTTACGGCACCTGCCACAGTCCGGCTTGTGATGACATTTCTGGCTTTTGAGCTATCAGACAAACAGGCAAAATTCTGAAAAATGGGGGGGTCACATAATTATCATTGTTTGGAGAGTTCTCAATTTTATGAAAACTGGAATATGCATATGCAAGTACTTGACTTTGAGATGTCCAACTTACTTAAAATGTCACAATGCACACATGTATATGATTTCTTCACAGTAACCGTCACCACTGCATGCCACCACATGTTAAATATTACTATGCAACGTTACCGTGTTCTCAGCGAATCTTGGCAATGTCAGAGGCTCAAGCTTACAGTTATTAACATTTTTTTGTTGTTGATTTTTATTTTTGGTATTGGTTTTGATATTGTCTTTTAGAATTTTTCATCAGCCTGATGAGTTAAAAAGCCCATACTGGCAGCAAAAACTGTTGATTCAAACCTTGTAATGGATCAAACTATTGTCAAATAATTATTTTCAAATCTTTAAAAAGTTATTTCTGTACTAGGATATCTCCTTAAATCTGTTGTCCAACAAGCTTGTTGACTTTCCATCACTCAGTCGCTGAACTCTATGGGAAATTAATAAACTTTTAGTGGCTTAATAATTGTGTTGCTTAAAGTGTAAAAGCACAGCATACCTAATTCTTAATGCTACAATTTACTGAGAAAGCAAAGGCTGACCAAGCTCACTTTGCAAAAACGTGCAGAGTCTGAATGGAACTACTACTAAGTACATGTGCCTCTGAATGTCTGTAGGTTTCTGTGTTGCTGAGCCGTACAACGTCAGAGCATGGAAGCATTTCTTTGTGGACCTGAAGCTGCCGTATTCAGTGGCGAGGAACGAACAGGTCCAGATTAAAGCCGTGATCCACAACTACGGCTACGACGACCTGCATGTAAGAAAAATCACCAAAGCTACACAGCACAGCCACTTCCTTCTTATTCAGATGGGTAATTTAGTAAATATACAATTCATTTTCTACAATAGGAGTAGCTTGATAGATGAAACTAAAAAAATCTCTTTCTATAAAAGAACAAGACTAAGAGTCTACAGCCATGCTAGTAGCTCTGTGAGGCTGTACTTAGGCACAGTAGTGCTTTAAGCTAAATGTTAATGTCAGCATGCTAACATGCTCACAATGATAATACTAACATGCTGATGTTTAGTAAGTATAATACAAGTATAATGATCACCATTGAAGTTTAGCCTGTTAGCATACTAACATTTGCTAATTAGCACTAAACACAAAATATGGCTGAAGCTGATGGGGATGTCATTAGTTTTGAAGGTATTTGGTCATAAACTAAAATATTGGACAAACTGAAATTTTGACCAAATAATTGTGCTAGATGAAAAGCTAAGAGATCACCAAAGTCATAATTCATCCTGAGGGGAACATGAACATGTGTACCAAATCTTACGGCAATCCATCCCATAGTTGTAGGCATTTCGCTTACTGTAGAACCATGTAAACCTCATGGTGGCACCAGAGGAAAAGTTAGGGGATCACCAGAGTCTGTAGAATTTATCCCCTGGGCACTCTGAATGTCTCGACAAAATTTTATGGCAGTCCATCTAATAGTTGTTGAGATATTTTAGTCTTGACCAAAGATGGACCGACAGACCGACCAACATTGGCATCCTCAGAGCCATGTTGCTGCAGGGTCTACTCTGTTTCCACTCAAAGTCAATGGAATAAAATAAGATGAATGAAATAACTGTTCAACATTTGTGATTGTGCTGTGACTGGTTCCTGTTCAGGTGAGGGTGGTGCTGATGAAGACAAAAGACATGTGCAGCATCGCTTTCAGGGACAGACACATGCAGGAAGTAACGCTGCCGGCCGGCTCCTCTGTTGTGGTACCCTACACCATCGTACCGCTGGTGGTGGGGAAACTTCCTCTGGAGGTGATGGTGCTCAGCAGAGACATGATGGGAGGAGACCGCATCCAGAAAAATCTAAGGGTGGTGGTGAGTCACTCCTGATGGTGAAGATGTTGTGGCAGTATAATCTGGAAAAGTAGATATTGTGGATTCTAAAAAAGTGGGTTTCAGTCCTCGAATGTCACAGTAATTGTATTTCTATGGTACATGGAAATGAACTAAAGTCAAATTAAAGGTTGAAAATGTAATATGTATTAAAAAGGTACAAAATTTACTTGAATAAAGATTTGCTTTTATAATAACTCCTTTGTTAACCCAAACAGCTGGATGGAGTTCAGAAGACTGAAGTATGGAGTGCAGTGTTGAACCCATCTGCTGAGGGAGGTGAGAAGATAGCAGGGATGCATGATTTCCTATTATCTCCTGCCAACTGCATGTTAATATGTCACCTTTATTTAGTTATTTCATGTTTGCGTCCTATCCTCTGCTCATGAGTTGATTGAGCCTCTAATTCTGGCGTTCTGTTGTGGACACAGCAAGTGACAAATCAAAACTTATTTCTCTCTTTTTTCTTTTTATTTATTGACTTTTTAACCAGCAGTGTGCGTTAATATCTTTTTTTTTCTGTGATCACATTTTTATGAGTTACAAACAAGTATCAACCAGTTAAAGTGGATGTCTTCTTACTGTCCTGAAGCTCCAATGGCTCAAGGACCTATTCTGACCTGAAATAGAAATTTCTAGTTTACTTTCACTTGGTGTCTGACTTGCTACAAGCTTTGGGTTTGTGCAAAGTGTTGATTGGCCCATAAGGATCCTAGAGTCTGGTAACATACAAAAAATGACCAAGTTGAGTGTTTAGCTGTGTGTGTTTTTGTTCCTGTGTTGGCCAGCCCTAGTGAGTCTAATCACAAGCTTTGTATACATATTCCTCTGTTCTTTCTGTGTATTGCTGCCACAAAAAAACAAAAACAATAAATGCTCTTGTTCAATGCTAGTGAAAGGATAGACTTCTGTAATGCCGAAACAAAGGTAATGCATATTTTTGAATGTTCCACTTTTGAGACCATCTCATGTTTAATCAGAGGTTTTTCATATTGGTTCACAGTTCAGTAAGATTACAGACACAGCAGGCTTTAAACGAATTGGAGACATCACATCAGTGATTACCACTTTTTCTTAACACGGGTCCTTTAAGGCTCAGGTTTAGCTGCTGTCGGGTCTGTACAGCTTTGGCTCTATGTTTTTTTTCAGAAATGGATCCTCTTCAGGTTTGGGTTAGATAATCTTGAAGTTTTAGACTTTATGGCTCTGTTTCCGTCCACTACAGGAACGCAGACGGTTCGTGTGGGCAAGATCGAACTGGAATCAGTTGTGCCGAACTCTGTGCCAGAGACATTCATCAATGTCAGAGGTCAGTCACTGACAGAGTAGTGATAAGGGTTAAAATGAACTTAGGAGAATGGACTGATTCCTGATTCCTCCTCTTCCCTCCAGGCAATGTGTTGGCAGACAGCATTGATAACTCCATCAGTGAGGACTCTCTGGCCTCTCTGATCCGAATGCCCGGCGGCTGTGTGGAGCAGAACCTGGCCAGCATCACTCTGCCGCTCATCGCCACCCTTTACCTGGAGCGAACCAACAGCTGGGAGAGTGTAGGGGTGGACCGCAAGGCTGAGGCTCTCAGATACATCAGGAGAGGTGAGAGAGAAGGAAAAGACTGATGGATAAATGGATGAAGGATATCCAAAAAAGTAAAGAAATGCAGTAAAATGGATGATGGATGGCCATTTAAATGAATGAATACCAACATAAATAAATTGGATTGACTGCTGTATGGATGGATGGATGAAAGAAATTTGATTTTTTTTTTTGATTTGCTGGTATATGTGAGTAAATGCGTGGGTGAGTGAATTGTCGGTGGATGGACTGATCTAAATGTGTGGGGATGGGTGGATAAATGGATGGATGGTTGAGTACATGGATGGATGGAGAGTTGGCTACATGGGTGGATGGATAATGGACGGATGAATGGATGTATAGTTGGAAACATGAGTGGATAGATGGTGGATGAATTGTTTGATACATAGGTGGATGGATGGATGAATGGTGGATGGATGGATGAATGATGAATGGATAGATAGTTGGATGGATTGACAATGGATGGATGAGTGGATACACTGATGGTTGGATGGATGCACAGATGGCTAAATGGCTATTTGGAGACATGAATCAATGGATGAGTGGATGGATAGAGACATCATGGATACATGGCTAGTTGGATACATACATGCTGTATGGGTGAATGGATGATAACCAGGATGGCTAATGGATGCACTGCTGCCTTGGTGGACAGCAAGATGGATGAAGGATGGGTGGAACAAGCTTTGTTTTCATTGTGAGTAGGTTAATATTTAATTCCATGTTGTTTTGTGTTTTCAGGCTATGAGAACCAGCTGGCATACAGAAAGAGTGATGGCTCTTACCCCCCCTACAGGAAGGAAGGCGCAAGTACATGGTACTGTCTAAACTTTACATTTGAAATATTTAAATAAATCTCTAAAACCCATGAGTTGATTTCAAAGAAAATCTGGTAGACAGATAGGCTACAGTTATTTCAGTTTCAGTGGTAATGTGGGATTTTTAAAATTTATTTAAATTAATTTTTTTTTATCAATCTGAGAATTGGGGAGTTTCAAATAATGTGGATTTTCACACGACTTCTCTACAAAAACCACCATACATGATATTAAGATATCTGATTAAAAAAGGAAGCCAATGTAATATTTGACAGGTTTGTATGCATGGCATTAAAATACATTTTTACTGTGCCGCATTCTGAAATGAAATATTGTAGAAAAGCAATGAAAAAGTCAGTATGTATTGATATCAATTCCTCATTACTTAATCTGCTAGATAAGTAGTGTAATTTAGATAACGTGTGTTTAAAAGTGACCAAATGTAGGCTAATCACCTGAATTCAGGATCACGGCGTACGTGGTGAAAGTTTTCTCCATGGCTTACTCCATCATTGGCGTCAACGAGCAGCAACTGTGTGACCCTCTGCTCTACCTGGTGAAGAACAAACACCGGGTTCAAGGGAACTTCGTAGAGAGCAACCCAGTTTACAGCACTACCATGACTGTGAGACACACACACACACTCACTTAAAACACACCATGTCACCCTGCTGATAACTGAAGTAATCTTTAACACGTGTTTTCTTTCCTCTTTCCTTCCACTTGGCCTCGTCTTTCTTATTTCCCTTTCAATTCCCTTCTATTAATGAGTATCAGAATAGCAGGTCCATTGTTGCTTGATGGCGGTTTTGTCTTTTTTTTGTCTGAGGATAAATTACATTAAGAAACATAAATTTTTCAAGCTCAGTTTCAGTTTGACAGCAGACATATTTTGAGCAAACTGAAACTTAAAGTTCTCCTCTACCCAAAACTTCCTTTTCCTACAGTTGAATGTTTGAGCTTCACTGTGCAGAATGATGTATGTGCAGAGTTTGTCAATAGAAGAATGTTTATCTGCTAAACGTGAAAATTTTAAGTGGCGGGCCTATGAGCATGATTTGTGACATCCCAAATAGTTTGGAAGCCAATCCTGGTCCAGTGTGATGTGGAAACTTGAAGCCTCCAGTGCACACACACTGAGAATGGACTTTACAGTGAAGGAAACACAAGGAAACACCTGTTGTCCAGCAGTTCAACTTATATTTATAGATTCTGGATTTTTAGATGTCATTTCAAAGATTTTAACAAGATAATAAAAAATTTTTTGTTAAAAGAACATATCAGATTAGATTATCTGATCAGATTATTCAAAGTAGACCAATTTATATATACATTAAAACATGTCTGGAGGGGATCTTTAAACATAAATTGTGACTTCCCTAGAATCAAAGAGTGAGGGCTTGTTTCGAGAGCTGCCATCTTGCATCAACAGTACACCATCACACAGGAAGAGATCAGTCCTAGAAGAGACGGTGGGCCTTTCTCAAACCACCCTCTCCCTACCCACTTCCACTCCGTTTGCGCGTTCACGTGTAGGGTCCGCCACATTAAGTGCCATCCCAAACCACGTAGTGTGGAGTGGAAGTGGGTTATAAAACCCTCCAACAGCGAGTCTACATTGAAGCTGACTTACTGACCACCTGCAACGCCGTGTTGTGCTCGTCATTGAAGATGCTCCGTACAAATATAAGTTCCGTGCGACTACCCGGACAAACATAAACTGCTCAAACTAAGGTAGATTTAATAGATATCATTTAATATTGGCTTACGCTAACATTGTATTTAGGATCAAATATACCATTCTCTAGTCTAGAAAACTGCTAGATGTGTCCATTTGATTGGAAGTGTTGCATATTTACAGGGACTGTTTCAAAAACCAAGCAGCTCATAAACATCAGAGTGAACAGATCATGGCTGGAGAGAGGGAAGTGCGTCTCGAAGCATGCCACCATGTATTTATACGCTACACCTTTTTAATGAAAGGTGCTTCATTCAGCTGTGAGTGTGCTACAAACAAAAAACTCCGTGACGAAGTGGGGAGGTTCCGGTTTGAGAAAGGCCAAGAGAGACAAATACATACAAAAATACAAAGATTGAACAACTGAAATACAGAAATTGGAATGAACTGGCGCTGTGTATCCAAAAGCATTCAAGATTTTAATAAAAACCTCTTTCCTTGCGTGTGTGTCTGTCTCCAGGGTGGTCTTCGTGGCGACGACCCCGAGACAACCCTGACGGCCTTCGTCTTCATAGCGCTCGCTGAGGCCAAGCAGGCAGGGATCCGCTGCAATGATCCAAGCGTGAACGTAGAGGTAATTCATGCAAAGGTTGATCGGATCAAGCAGTTAGATTCCATCTTTAGTGTTGTTTGTTGCCTGTAAAGCACTTTTTTACCTTATCGATGGCATTATCAGTAGCTGTACTTAAAACTATTGTTTACCATATCTGTCTACTGTAGTTAGCTATCCAGAAGACAGCTAAATACCTGGAGAGAGGGCTGCAGAAGACGGGGAGGAGACCATACACTGTGGCCATCGCCTCCTACGCGCTGGCTCTGCTGGGGAGGACTGAGCACTTCAACCCGACCCAATCTTTACTCAGTGCTGCAGCTCGAGGTATCCCGTGTACTCTGCCACTGTTTCATTTGTACAGTACAGAGAATCTTACCTGCAAAGATATCAAGTTACTCACTGTCCCTTTAAAAACCGCTACAATCAACTCATTTTACTTATTTTTTGTCAAATGTCAGACCTCTTGTTATTAACAAAAAAAAATTCTGTAAAAGCTGATATATCAGTGCATCTATTTTCCATCCCTACTTTACTATAACCCCACTTCTCTCTCTAATCTCCACCTCCTGCAGTTAGTGTGCAGTTCAGGCACGAAGTAGATGCTCTTATTCAGAGTGAGCAGAGGAAATGCAACGGTTAAGCTAACATACAGCATGTAGCCATATAAATGATTTTATATTAAACATACCAGAAAATCTCCAAATGATGTTGTTAGCCTTAAATTAGCTGCAGCGTTCATTTAGATTATTTTGTTGATTTGTGCGAGCTTAATTCAAAGAATAATAGTATGTTGCTCTTGTCATTAACTTACACAGGAGCTCTCTCTTTCTCCCTCTCTCTCCTCCAGGTGGCAGCCACTGGCCCGACAGTCAGAACCCCTTGTTCACCCTGGAGGCGACCGGCTACGCCCTGCTGGCTCTAATCAAGTTGGGACGCATGGAGGAAGCTGCAGCGCCGTTTAAATGGCTGAACAGCCAGCGGAGGATAGGAGGAGGCTTTGGCTCCACTCAGGTAACAGCAGGGCGAGTCTGGTAGCTGAGCTAGAATCTGCCAGTCCAACAATTTTTTATTGTCTTTTTCAAGTTCATCCACCTGCTCCAGGCTCTGATTAGTGGGTACTTCCTTATGTTGCCTACACAGTTGACTGTTCTGTTACCAGGGCCGTTTTTTGCTATATAAAAACTATGCGGTTGTATAGGTGCCCCCGAAGCCACCAGAGAAATTGACCGATCTCTCTTGGTAGCCAAGCGCCCCCATGTGTTGAATGAGAGCAGTTATATGCACCTTTCACAAAATAGGGCCCCCCAAACAACCTTTTGCATAGGGCCCCCAAAAAGCTAGAAACAACCCTGTCTGTTACATTATGGTGAGGCAGAATTTATTCTAGTCCGTTCAAACTACTCTCTCCTTATGATCAACAATTCTGTTGATAATGGAGTGAAGGACATATGAGCATGGACATTCATTCTTTATATATACTGTATACACACACACTCAGTTTCCACAACAGTCCTGCAATAAATCCTCCCTTCATGATGTTATAATGTTCAGTTTTTGTTTTAAAAGGGTGTTGATTCAACTGCATAGTCATTTTGGAGGATGTAGTTTGTGGTGCTGTTTAATTGTATTGCATTATACAGAGAGGTGTTTCTGTTATTTAGCCTACCCTCATTGATAGAAATGGGGTGGCGTTATGACCCGGCTCATGGGCTAACAAATAGGAGACACATCATGATAAAGTTTAACAGAAAGATACATTATTAACCCAAATTATACAAAATGAAGTGCCTATTAAGGTGTGGGGTGTGAATGTTAGTATAGTCAGTGGTGTAACTGTGCATGAGTGATGGATGGGTGGGGGTGGGGGGGTGTCTGCTGCAACAGCAGACAGAGAGGAGAGACTAGGGGGCCCTCAGATGTTCCAGGTTACACTAACGATCCACCTGCCAAGTGGGCAGAGAGACGGGTGAATCACACAGCCAACACAAGATGACACAGCAGGGGTCATCCCAGTGGACAAAATAAAAGAAACACCTGTCAGTATACCACTTTCACTGACTTCAGTATATTTTCATGTTCTTAACCAGAACCTGTGTTCTTTACAGGATTTGGTAGCTTTTTGGGAGGACTTGGTATCTCACAGTAGAAACCACAATATTTCACTCCAGATGAACCTTCTCAAAATGTTTCATATTTTGGCTAAATTCAATGAATAAAATACCTGAATCAAATCAAATAAATCAAAAATGGCCATAAAGCAGTGCTGCCCATTGATTTGCAACATTGCCCAAATGACCAAATACAGAGATATTAATGGGATAGCTACTGTAGCTACTATTTTGGTACAAACTGTGTAGCAAATTGACAAATTTCATCATCTCACAGTATGTAGCATCATAGCACATTCTGTCTCTCTGACAAGAAGAAGACAAAGACATTACCCAAATGTGACAAATCAAATGAAATGTACTACCGTTATTAATTCTGTTTTCCTCCCATCCCAGTCCACCATGGTGGTGCTCCAGGCGCTATCAGAGTACCTGATTAACAAACCTCCTCCTGATGACCTCAGTCTGGATGTGGACGTCAGGCTAACAGGACGCAGGGAAATCCGCTACAATTTCAACCCCAAGACCGCCTATGCTGCTCGCTCCTCCAGGGTGAGAGACATGAAACTGAATCTAACAGCCAGGCGAGTTCATCAGTAGGAGACACTGGGATTATACAGTGTGGATAGATAGATAGATAGGTAGATAGATAGATAGATATAGTGGTGTTCAATGTTCAGAAAGTCAGCACAGCTCACAGTTGAGTGTCAAACAGTGAGCTTGGAGGACATTTCGGGGTATTTTTGATGTATTTTTTTCCAGATGTTAATTTTTTTTTTATACCAAAAATGTCTTCTCTGGTTCTTTTGTTCCATAGTTGCCTGCTAATCTGGATTTGGAAGTGGAGGCCCGAGGGAATGGACAGGGAATACTAGAGGTATGATCACTTATTTCATTTAGCAACATTTTTCTTTTCGATTCTTGATACAATACATGAAATCAACGGTACGATCACATGACCAGCTCTGTAAATGAAGATTGGTATCATTCAGTTAGTTTCATAGCATGGTGTAACTTATAGAAATATACAGCAGGATTTGTTTCTAAGTGGTTTATTTTATCGTAGTTAGTACAAGGCTTTTATTTGACCGTAATGTTGTTTCTCTCATGTGTCTCTCTTTTGTTTTGTGTGTGGTATCCCCCTTCCTGTTACTTGAACTTTGACTCAAGGTTGTGACCCATTACAACCAGCTGCATGAGGTGGATGAGAAAATGCCCTGCAAGCACTTTGAGCTCAACGTCACGATTGAAGAATCCAGCGGTAACTCAAGTTCTCCCACTGTCTCATATACGCATGATGTCTCACTCATGGTCTCTTTAGTGAACTCACTTTTAGTGCCACAAAAGGGATAAAGCACATTTTTTCTCCTGGATTGTTCCATGTCCTTGATTTATTGGAAACAAACAGTATAAAATGTGACATGATTACAACAACACGACAGCGTAACATAACACAGAGAAAAGTTAAAAACTGATAACATTTCCTTCCATGACATAAACACAACATAGCAGATATTAAAGATGAACATTTTAGTCATGTTTATAACGTAAGTCACCATCATCACCAGATCATAAAGCATAGCATTTAAAATAGTGACACAAGTAAATTTAGTAAACTAGATTTATAAAGCAGTTTTTACAACTATGGTGAAATATTTTTTAAAGAGACAGATATGTAAAATATACACATACAAAACTTAACAGCACAAAACATCTTAAATTAATTTATATAAATTATCATTAATAAATAACATACTGTAGCATAATTAAATAAAATATAGTATCAAATGCATATAAGCCCACAGGATAAGCACCCCGACCTCTGTACATTAAATAACGCTTTGTTCCTGTGCCGTAACAGAGACACCTCCACCAGATGTAGAACAATCCTACCAGATCACCATCAGAGTGAGGTGAGTTATTGTTATTGTCTTAAATGTACGTTTAACCTTTTTAATATTTAAATTAAAACTGAAGAAGGAGAATAAACGACTAAAAATGTTCTTAGGCACAATATTGTAAGTTTCATCTATGATGGTAACTGAATGATGATGTATCTCGTCGGCGATTGGCCTAACTGGTGCCGTCATCGTTTCATTCTGTTTCGTTTATTTACACAGATACAATAGATAATTTGCAAAGGAATGTGAGGGAGAATTGCCCAAAAACCCTCCAGGGGTTTGACAAGTGGCATTCTGCAGGCAGCATATTACAGGAAATAATTACAGCAATGACGTATACACACTTCATGTGTTTCTCTCAGTAATTTTACACAGTAAAACAAGACATAACCTGATCGTTCATGTTGGATGACACATTTGATAGACTTTTCTGTGTCTAATGCAGTATGACTCAAGTTGATGTGCTGCCCCTCACGTGCATGAAGAGTTTTATCAGTGTTCTTGTCCCACTCTGATGAACTGGAGACTTGGCTTTCTGTTGACATCCCGTCAGGTTTAGCATCCTCTGTCAGTGCTGGTCTCCTTTCAATCCCACAGGGCTTTAGGACCCAGAGATGTCAGGATGGTGGTTCTGGATATAAGTCTGCCCACTGGCTTCACCCCGGAAAATTCAGACCTGGAGATGGTAATCAGCTTTTGCTACTAGTGCTCAAAAAATGTGCAAGTTTACAGAGATAACGATGATCCAGTTTAAAGTTTAGCTTGCTTATGTAGAATACATCGCTCCACTTATTTTACATTCATAGAGAATGATTTTGAAGAGTTAACGCCACAAGAGAATAAGCTCGTTCGAGATGAAGCGCACCTCGCCTGGAAAGTGGACGAAATCAGGCGGCGGCAGCAGGGGGCATTGACAAAAAGCTGCAGTCGAGTCAGAATATACAGGAAGTCACAGAAATATACATCAATGGTTAGATCAAGGCCCTAGGAATTGCGGCGGGCTTTGAAGCCAATTTGACATAGTGGCCAAACCGTGTAATTACAACTTCTCCGTCACTTGATGCACACTGGCCCCAAGAGGTAGCCGGTACAAACACTTAAATATCACTTATTTAAGTCCTTAAACTTGTAAAATGCATAAATAGCCGAATCCAGAGTTATAGAGTCACTGTCGTTCATGGTTGAGCTCGAGACCGAGCGGTTGGGAGGCGGGGCTAGTGCGCTTCCTCTGTGGGCCGCACAATGCGGAAGTTATGCGGAAGATCCGGGTAATTTTATACCTGGAAGTTGAACTTTTTTGGGTTCATGCACCACTGAGCAACTTTCATAGGAATGAAAGGGGCCCCGCCTCCGACTGTGTATCCAGTTCTCTATATACATCCATGGGTTAGATCCACCTGTAGGCTACCTGTGGTTTGCAGACCACGTTCAGATAGCTATGGCTGAAGTAACCTTTATTATCAACCACACAAGACACGGCGTGTTTGTTAACCTTCATTGCAAAACATACAGCCTACAATCTAGCATTAAATATTACAATTGCAGAGAAAATTAGGATATTCCTTCTAAACCAATCAGCTCTTCCCATCATGCCCTGGGTCTTGCAGTTGGTGGAGAGCAACTGCGGTATCTGCATGGATGTATTACAAGAAGTCTTTTACAAATCCAACCGGCATGCATCTCGAGCGAGCCTAATGCTTAATAATTTTACTGCCAATGTTTTTGCTTTTATTTTGGAAAAACACCTGAAGTGATGTAATAATTTCCCATTTTCACAACCAAGAGGAGTAAAGTAGTTGAACGCATGAAAGACCCAACCGAAATGATAATAATATGGATTCTAAGAACAATTAACTTTATCTATATAAAACCTTTTTAGCAGGTTACAAATGTTTTAGAAAAGTGACAGAGGGGAAAGTCACAATTCAAGCCGTGCTGATAAGGAGAAAAATAGGCTTTTCAGCATTAATGTTTTGTGATGCTGGTGAGTAAAACTGGGGTGTTTAAGTGTCTTGAAATTCATCTCAGCGCTAAGTGTTTTTTTCCAAAGCCGAACGCAGAACAGAAGGTCAATTCTGAAGGCGGCATGCGTCACCTGATTGTTCAGTAACGTGTATTGGAGCAACATCCCAATCAATCCCCCCTCAGATAGAAGTTTATAAAAAAAGTTTACTACATTGTGATAATGTCGTGTGGTAGCTAAGATGAGACGACTCACTGATTCTGTGTGTGTGTGTGTGTGTGTGTGTGTTGTGTAGTTGTCAAACTCAGTGGACCGTTACATCAATAACTTCCAGATTGTTGATAACCTGAGTGACAGAGGCTCACTGATCATCCACCTGTTCAAGGTAAAACACTGTCTGCTTTACTTGTTTGCAACCAGAGAGACTTTGCTGCTTCATGTCATTGATTTGCACAAATTCAAAGTTATTCTTCCACGAAAAACTGGTCTCTTTAAGTCCGTTTTTGCATCTATATATATAGTATGTCTATTTCTGTGTCTTTTCCACAAAGCAGGTTTGCCAGACACAACAACGGTTTCTTTCCACAGGCTATTCCTCTGGTGAACAGTTAAATCAGTCATATATCCACTCACAAATTACAATTTACAGTTTAAAATAAGCAGTTCTTTAACATGTACATGTCATCCATTATTGTCAAATATAAATCCTGCACGCTGTGTATAGAGATGTATACATGCATATACTATACATAACCACCCACTTCATGTATATAAAGTAATCTATTACATTGCACATTTAGTATTTATTCTTTTGCACTACCACTTGACTTGTTGGTCATTGTTGCTTTATATATACATATATATACATATATATACATATATACATATATATACACATATATACACATATATACATATATACACATATATAC